>PVIH01021283.1:0-30136 GCA_004025045.1 Sigmodon hispidus | reverse complement strand
TTCCTCTTCCTCCTCCTCCTCCTCCTTCCTTCCTTCCTTCCTCTTCCTCCTCCTCCTCCTTCTTTTTGAGTACTGCTATACCTAACTGTGCACTTAATGGCCAGGATGAGAGGAGAACAGAATATATAGAGTTCTATTCTGAGACTGCCAAGCCTGGCCACATATCAGAAACACCTGCAAAGTTATTTAACTGTTAAATCAGAATCTCAAGTTTGGTTGTGTAATGTGGGTTTTGCTGTAGTTTATTTTTGACTTCTCTGTGTCATGCTAATGGGCACCAGAGTTTAAACCACCACAAATCTCATAATGTTTAAGATACAGTCTTGCAAGATAAACTATTTAACTTTCTAAATCCATGGTGAACTAAAATATTTTGTGTAACAGTACTTAAAAATATAGGTAACACTCAACTGACAAATGTCACCAGGCATCAATATAAAGAATTAGGTCAATCTAAAATGACATCTAAAATAATGCCACCTTTATAAAGTTAGAAAACATATGCAAAATACAGACTTCAATACTAATATATTGATGATCAGGTACATCAAGTGATGATTGTGAAATATTATATGGGAGTGAATGCCACTGCTCTTCAAGAAAGAAAGATTTTCTAAGCCAGTGCAGAAACCTATGAAAGAACCAACTATAACCCAATAATATACCCAGCAGCTGTAGCTAATTTCTCACAGCATTTTAAAAAGGGAGTTTAACAAACACAGCTCTGACTTCTATGGCTTATTTCCATAGCATCTATTCATATGGAAACACAGGCTGTATCAGCACCTGGAATTATAGTGCTGTAACTTGTTCACTCCAAGTTCAGTCAAATTGCTAGGAGATCATGTCTGACTGTCTCAGAAATAAAGGTAGAGTCTATTTCATGGATTTTTCAAGGATAAAAATATCACAAAATATTTTAGTGTTTCTCTCAAATTGTGCCCTCAAGACCAATAAAATCATGCACCTCAATTTCCTTCTACAAATATGCTTAGAACAAAATGTTTCCCATTTCATGTTTAACTTGCTAATATTTAATGCTTTAAATATTATATACTAAAATCAGCCCTACAATACCTCACTAATGATAAAAAAAAAAGTCACACCTCAGTGCCATATTATCTGTATCTGGATCTAAATCCTCCTATTAGCAGAAGTTAAGGAACTTCCAGTTAGGTTTTTTTTTAGAATAATTCATTAGCTGTGCATCCTTGAATAACACAGGGACAATGGTAACAAAGCAAAATATTACAAAAATACTTTAAAAACAGTAAATATATACTGAGGAGGACACATAACACCTCTCTTCTCACTTATACAGAAATTATTTTTAAATGTAATGTTAAAATATCATGGATTTTAAAATGTTGCTTTAAATGAACTAAAAGGTTTTAAAAATTTCTGTTTGGGTTTCTGGTTTGGACAATATGAATAATAAAATCCATATAATCAAAATTTTAAGGATATTCAATAAAATTCCAGGATATAAAGCAGTTCTGAGGTGTAAATATTTGAAAACTGCTGTAACAGAGAAATAAATTAGATTCTCAGGGCCCAGACTGCAAATTTAGATCCAATCAGAAACCTGTCAGGAAAAATTGTGATTTAAGAGTGTGGTGTGATTGGAAATACCTTTTGTCTTGATGTAGAAACCAAAGCTGCTAATATAAAAGGATGAGGGAAGTAAAACATGGAGAACAAAGAGAGAATGCCAGCACCACTCGGACACTGAGAGTCCTAGGGCTGTGCTTTCTGTGTCTGGCTCTCTGCATACTCAAGGACACAACAGTCCCACTTATGAATTACTTAATTAATGCCGAATGCCAATGTAACATTTAAACAGGTGAGAATATGCCAATTTAAAAAATAACTTAAAAATATTTAGAAAGGAAATGTGATGCATGACTGAGTGATGCTTCCTCTAAAAATAACAGGTTGTTTAAAAAAAAAAAATTCAGCACAGGTATGGGCACTTCCTTATGAGCCAGGGATCTTGTAGGCTTCAGAAGTCTCAAGACAAAATAGTGTCTCACTATACCTCTGGGGAATAACACCAGAATTAGTCGATAGGATCCTATTCCTGAAGATTCCACACACCTTCAATGAAAGATATAGCAAATTCAAGCAGGCACTGAGCTGCAAACTTTATTCCTTTCCTCCTTTCCACTACTTTTCATTGTGCCAAAAGAAATGGAAAATAAGTAAAGGCAGAGACTCATGTTTTCTCAAGGCACTGAAAATAAGTGATAGTTGAGTGACCAACTCTACATAGGATACCTGTACTACTCCCTTTAAAACTCAGGAAACATCATGGATAAAGAGGAACAAAAAATGTTAAGTGCTGGAATATATGATAGAAGTCTATGAAACGCTAAATTATGGGCATGGCATAGCATGGTGGTTTGAAGAAAAATGGCCCCCATAGGATCATATATTTGAATATTTTGTCACCAAGAAATGGAACTGTCTGAAAGAACTGAAGGATTAGGAAGTGTGGCCTTGGAGGAAGTGTGTAACTGGGAAAATGCTTTGAGGTTCCTGAAGCCTACACCAGGCCTAGGCTCCTTCTCTCTGCCCACAGATTCTCTCTGCCTACAGATCAGGATGTAAGCTCTCAGCAACTCCTCCAACACCACACATGCCTGTCACTATGCTCCCTGCTATGATGGTAATGGTCCTTCACAGCAACAGAACACAAACTAAGACAGAAGCTGGTACCAGAAGTAGGGTATTGTGACAAATCTAACCATGATGCTAGCTGGTAGAACAGACTTGGGATTAGGAAAGCAGTGAACACTTTGGATCTTAATAGGTCATCCTACTAGGAGCATAAAAAACAGTGGTGCTGAGAAGTATGAAAATTACAGCCTGGATTAAGATGTTTCAGAGGGGATGAATATTAGTAAGTGACCTAGAGACCATTCTTGTGATATTTTGGTAAAGCATGCAGCTGCATTTTGCCCTTGTCCCAAAAGTCTGAGAATAAACTGAAGAATTTTGGATTAATGGCATTGACAAAGGAGATTTCAAGAGAGCCTAGTATTGACTATAACATGTGGTATTCACTCTTATGCAGATCTATAAAGAAAAGGAGAAGAATTGACAAAGATATTACAAAATGCATAGTCTAGGGATAAAAGGAGCAACAGATAGTGTAATGGAGCTAAGTCTAATTCTCAAGAAGATAAAATGTTTTAAAAATCATGATGCTAAATGGAAAAAAGGCAGTGGTGACTTCATGGCAAGACCCCATCTAGCAAGGCTTCCAACTTGTGAAGAAGAAAAGCTCAAGCAATTAAAGAAATAATCAACAACAGAAAGTTGATGCAAATGTAGCTGAACAAGGAGACCAAGTTACAGTCTCATCAAGCAGCAACTTTGACTTTTGGTTCTGACTCTAGAGTCAAGGATACAAGAAAGGAGTTTTAGATGACAGAGCAGCAGACGCCAGCCAGAAGCAATGGAAGGGAGACGCGAATGCTACTCTGAGAAAGGTACCATGTGGCTAAATATGGATAAGAATCATGGGTTAGTTTAAGAGTAAGAGTTAGCAAGTAACAAGTGTGAGCCATAGGCCAAACAATTTATAATTAATATAAGCCTTTGTGTGATTATTTGGGACTAAATGGCTATGGGACTGGCTGGGCAGAACACAGAAACTTCCAATTACACCATCATATATCCCTACTATGATGATAAAGGAATAAATCTCTGAAACTCTAAGCAAAACTCCAATTATATACTTCCTTTAATAAATGTTTGTCTTGATCATGCAATAGAGCAGTGAATAAGACTGATAGCTATTGAAATTATAATTTCACAGTGGTTACTGTTGCCTGTACTGGGCCTAGACAAGACAGCCTGTCATCAGTCAAATATGGATCAGGGACTCATGGAACCACAACCCATCCTGCAGAACTATCAGCAACAGGTGAATTCTGGGGTGAAGGCAGTCACTGCTTACCACAGTGAGATACTAGGCTCAAGGGATAGTTTAAAATCCACTGTCACACAGATGGCCCTAGTTAAACTCCCAGGGATCACAAGATAAAAGATAATAAAGACTTCATCATTTTTAATTTCTCAATATCTTTGCCTCCTTTGATTTTCATTGTTACTACATGTTATTCCCCAAACAAATCATCAAACCTTACAAATATGAACAACTCATCTGTTAGTTTGGTTTTAACATGTTCACATAAAAATGATTCTTTAAATGTAGTATGTCTTTTTTACAGAGATAACAAAAATCTACCACCTGTCCTTTATATTTAGATACAGAATAAGATTATCAGATAACTCCAAGATTCCATTAGTATATATCCCACACAAAACAGATAGTCTATGAATAAATACAAATTTTAAACCATTTGCTGTGTTAGTCAAAACATAATGCCAAAAATATTTTAGACTATAATGAAACAAAGATATCATAAAAAAGCAGTAACTGATAACAAATACCTCCTAGGCTCAAGTTTCTTTCTTTACCTATAAAATAATTTAGTGAATACTATGTGTCAAATTTCAAATGAAATAAAAATAAATGGTATTTAAAATTCAAAAAATGCCGTAAAACTATCATTTGAAATGTACTTGGTGAGGAAAAATTAAAAATTATTATGTGTTCAATGGATTTTATCACTGGGTTTTGCATAAATAACTAAATGGAAGTAAATGCAATGCTCCACAGTAACAACTCTCACAGAAGCTTTTCTCTCTTCTTTTTTAATTGTTTTATTTTACATATCAACCACAGTTCCCCCCCTTTCCCTCCTCCGTTCATCCCTCACCTTCCTCCTCCCATGGGGAGTCAACAAAGTGTGGCTGGCATGAGACAGGACAAGGCCCCTCTCCCCTGTGTCAAGGTGAACAAGGTGTCCCTCTACAGAGGATGGCTTTTCCTAATGTGTACATGTGACCCTGTGGCATGCTAGTGCCAAGAGAAGACTCCCCAAGAGAAGGGGTCAGGGAGGCCAGAGGCCGTGGCATTGCAGCAACACAGCAGCACAGTGAGTTAGAGTTAGAACATCCTGATTTTAAAACTTTCCTCATTTCAGTACTGCTCCATGTGTATACATGTTTAAATGTCTGTGCTTCTTTAAGTAGAACAACATAGTTAAAAATAATGTGTAGTAGAGAGAAAATACTGTCACCTTGACCTAGAAGTGTGTCTTCAAAAATGTCTTTAGACTTTGGGGATCCAAACAGCACAACTGACACCCCTGTCAATGCGGCCTTTTAGTTCACATGTGAAACAAAGATGATATTTTTATATCCATCTGGGGGCTATACCCCCAGGCCAAGCCATTCTAGATTTTTGGTCTCCCTCCTATCTTGAAATTTAAAACCAAAGGTTTTTTTTTTTGTTGTTGTTGTTGTTTTGTTTTGTTTTTTAAATGCTGTGAGAGATTATGAATTCCGCTTGTTTTTGGGACTTCCAATGACAACATGTGTCAGAGAATGACATGTAATTTCTAGTGCTATCCTCAGCAGAGGCTTTATGTATGTTTTTCTTAGTCTCTCTTACAGTAAAAGTAGATGAAACATTCCCCACAATATAATTTGGAAATTATGTAAAAGCTAGTAGAAAAGTTAATAATGAAAAGAAGTTGAATGGAAGGCAATGATTAGATAAGAAGCTTTAAGCACCTTTCTGCCACTGTCAAAGAATATGTCAGCTATTGGCCTTCACCATGAACAAAATACTAGAACAGAAATGGTTTGTCTTGTGTCTCCTGGTGAGCATGCTTTTACTCTAAGAAAATATAATGAAGACATTTCTTTTATTGCAACCTGAAAAACCAGCTCTCAAGGCTGTGCCCAGGGTTGCAGAAAAGAATGCCTTCACAGTAGCAGAGCTTTCAGAGACTTTT
Source organism: Sigmodon hispidus (assembly GCA_004025045.1). NCBI lineage: Eukaryota > Metazoa > Chordata > Mammalia > Rodentia > Cricetidae > Sigmodon > Sigmodon hispidus. Next base: position 24,263 of record PVIH01021283.1, on the reverse strand, counting down.
TTTTAAATCAAAGGGCCTTTAGGAGTAAATTTCTGTCTATTTGAAGGAATAAGAAAGCTCATACACGCGCTGTTTGGGTCATGCTTTTTTTATGCCTTCTTTCTTATATTCTTCTGCTATGGCTCAGATTCTACCTCTACAACTTCAATTCTCCCCAGGTTCTAATTCTTACTGGTTTCTAATTCCTTCTAAGTTCTAACTACTTCTCAATTGTTAATTCCTATCTTCCTTGTCACCACACATTCTCCACACAGCTGCAAACATTTATATTTCTCTCTCCATCTCTCACACACATCTTTACATGGCTACTGCTCCATTTCTCTTCTATCCATACATCTATGTCTACACATATCTCTTTCTAGATACACACATACACACACTGCATAGCTTTTTACACAACAGCTCTCTACATAGGTGTACACAGCCCCCTTCCACAGTCAAACTCCAAACAAATATGAGTAGAACAATAAACCTAGTTATGAAGCATATTATAATGTATTCTATTCATCAAATTAGACAGCTTAATGAGATGTCATCTTCCTGATCACCCACAAATCTATATGTGCCAATAAAATTGAGATGTAATCATAGGATTACATGTACACATTACATGAAAATGCATGGTAATGGGAAGATTCCACATGTAAAATTTCAGACAGAAGTAACAGTGTTCAGAGTCTGTGATCCATAAGCATTGCTTGAAGAAGTTCCCCATCAGAGAATTATTCACGTGGTGAATTGATATCTAAATTATCAATTGCTATCTTCTGTATTTACCTTATAGCCCATGACATTCTTTGTTTTCCCCGAACTAATTAGATCGCTTTATTTTTCATTAAAAAGCACATAAAACATTTACAACTTTAAATTGTATAAAATCAAAACTATTGAAAAGCCCACCAGGAAAGAAATTAACCAAAGGACCTGATGGAAAGTCAGGAAATTTAATCAAATGGAAGAAGCATGATCAATGCCATATAATTATTCTAGTAGCTATTGATAATGAACATAAAATTTTACTTCCTCTAAGGTGTAAATTCTATCTTAATTTATTTTAAAATTTAAATTTATTTTATTTTTTCCCATGCTCTAAAAGCATATGTTTATTGCAAACTTAACTAGCTGCAACTCTAGTATTATAAATGAACCTTCCAAGATTCTTCTATAATCAAGGAAATTGCAAACTTACCAGCAGTTAGCATTCAATAAAAACATATATCTCTACCTGTTTTGTTAGGAAAAACAAACTATCTCATACTTTTCTAACATGTGGCCTTGGGTATCTGTTTAATCTGCTTGAAAAGTTGTCCTTTATCACTGAAGCTATATGGTTAGTTACTATTTAGCAGTATTCTATGCACTTATATAATATATACCAGAAAAACTTGGAATTCCCCATCTTGGGTCTTGATTCTTTAATAAACATATATATTGGCCAAAACTCTGAGATTTGACATAGAACTTTCATTATAACTTCTTTTCTTCTTATCTGAAGTTTTGGTAACTTATTAAGAAAGTAGATGTCAGCAAAGAACCTTGAATGTCCATTAATTAATAGGCTAAATTAGGATCTTAGAATAAAAAGTTAGTTAATAACATAACTAATACACAGCACTCATTAAACTTCTTTGTTACGTGGAACCAAAAGCATGTATAGTGAACTTGTATCTATTTAGTGAGTACTTCTATGGAGATACTGGGTATAAGACAGGAACTTGGAGTGGCTATTTGTGCTTTATAAATGGCAAAGCAAAGATGAAAGGGGTCATGAGACTCTATTACCAAATGAGCCAGCTCTCTAAGACTAAGTCCCTCTATGAAAGCTGATATGAACTGAAATATCAAATGTTACAGGATAGTAGTGGTAGGAATGTTAGAGATATTAGAAAGTGTCTTTGGACTCTGAAGTCATTAAGTTGGAGATGCTATTATATGTCAAGTATAGAAATCCAGGTAGTAGCTATAAATACAATTTGAGAGTATAGAAAATATAAAGAACAGAAATATACATTTAATAGTTAGTTATTGCACAGTGTTGTGATAGAAATGCAACATTCTCAATGAATAGTAAGAAAGAAAGGAAGGAAGGAAGGAGGAAGGAAGGAAGGAGGAAGGAAGGAAGGAAAGTGGGGGGGGAGGAGTAAATACAGCATGTCAGACTTAGGAGGAAAAATTTAAAAGCTCAGCAATCTCAATTTAGAACACCAAAATTCATTCCCATATACTACCTGAGAAAGAGGGTAAAAAAGAGAAGGATGTTAGGGCATTATGTAAATAAATGCAAAGTGAAATGCATTAAAAGGGAGGCAAAATTTATGTTTTTACTTTGTAAACAATCATGTCACTAGATAACACATACTGCCTTTCTTGAGCAAGGAAGAGATGGAGGGACTAAAATTTACCTCACTCCTAGTCCTCTCTGGACCAGTTCTGGCTACACAGAGATTACTAAGCTAGGATTCACTATTTGAACCCAAAGCATTAAACCTAGAGTAAACAAAGAGTGCCTGAGCACATGGTGGCCATCATTCATCTTCAAGCCTTAATTACCTTAGTCTAAAATTGTGGAGAACAACTATTTTTACCAGAGTCCTTTTTAGCAACAGACGCCATAACTAGCTTGCCCTGAATTCTGTGTTCATCACTATTTACATAATTCTCTAGACATTTGAAATATGGTATAATAGTACACAGTCCCAATTTAATTAAGTGCAAAGTGAAAATGTTCTGTTTTTTCATTCCCAGCAAAATAAATAGAACAAGACTTGAATATTATATAGTCATCAGAGAGACAAGATTTGTTCATGTAATTATTTCCAAGATGAGAAGAAAACTAGTTTCCAAATGAAAATGTGTAGCAATTGTTTAGGAAGGCCAATTATTACCATCCTATACCTCTGTCTAGATATGTCCCATGGACATATTATTGTTAACAATTTTTCTGAGGAATGATGTTGTAACAATTTTCCAGCCCTTTCAGTGGAAATATCACACTCAAATACAGAAATACGCAATCAGAAGTGACATGCCAATTCATCAAATGTCATCAGAGCCTAATCACTTTTCTCAGTCTATGGTATCATTTAGTTACAAAATAATCAAGATTCCTTCAAAACAAACATGGCAGAAATGAAAACCGGTATTAACAGATGAGAAAGCAACTCCAGGATTCAACAGAAAAGTGAACAGTATAACTGTATTAAAGACTAAAAGAAAAGCATAGGACTGTGGAAGAGAGTACACAATAAATTCACTAAAAGTATATCTGAGCTGTAACAAAAGCCTGCTTTATAAAACAGCTGGAAAGGTATGCTCAGTTGGATGAGGTTTAGGAAAAAAATCAGCAAATAAAAAAGAGGTCTTAGGCTTGATTTTATTAGAGCCACATGCTAAATAAACAAACTTCATTTGGGCTAAAATACACGCCTTCCAGGATCTTATCCCTACAGTGTTCAATAAATTTTACTAATTAAATCTGTAAATGTCTGTCCCGTAACAATGGGGAATCATTACAAGGAAGATTATAAACATTTTACTAACAAAATTATCTATTTTAACATACGTAATAGTATATTGATAATCACCAGATAACTGAAACTAGAGAACCTATCTTTGATAGTTAGATGTAAATATGTACCCATATATTACTTTACGCCTTAGCTGAACAAATATTCCTACTTTCCAAATTATTGTACAATTAAATAACAAACACTAAACTGGATGGTGTTACAGTAATCACTGTATATGGAAGACCTCTAAGATAGAAAGTAGTCACTGTCATAGACACTGATACTGCAGCATAAACCCCCTGACATTAATAGAGATATTTAACAAGAGGTGAAGAGGTAGTCATATTCTAGTTAAGCAAAGCAACAGCACATCTACAAAAGGTTCTCAGAATCTTTTGTTCAAACGACAAGGTTGCTTGCTGCTCTTTCTAAGCAGTCTTTGTTGGACTAACAGAGAGAAAAGAAAGAGCAAGGAAATCTGTAAGTAGCTGCCAATGACAAAAGGGCAATGAGTAGGAGGAGAGAGAAGCATAAGGAACGGGAGCAGAGAACTAGGAATCAGTGCCAGGAAAAGCTGGGGATATAAAAGGAAGCAAACAGAACCCATACAACACAGCAAGAGCAGAAAACCAAATGGGAAAAGAGCGATAGGAGAGAGAGAAGACAATGATCTGCATGGACTAGGAGAACTTATGAAGGAATAGAAGCAAAAATGCAAAGTGATCAGATGTAGTAATTTTCCTGTTAAGAATATAAATTTCAGGTGCTGGAGAGATGGCTCAGCAGTTATAATCACTTACTATTCTTGCAGAGAACCCTATTCTAGTACAGTCCCCAGCACTAATACTGGATGGTTTGTAGCTATTCATAGCTCCAGCTATAATGGATCTGACATCCTCTTCTGGCCTGCCCAGGCATCTGCAGTCATGCACCTGTATCTCCAAACAGACAGACAGATACACATACACACACATAAATAAATAAATGAAGTTCTAATTTAAAAAAAAAAGACTATGAATTTTAAATCCAGGCAGTATAGTACACACATGTAACCCTAGCACTTTATTAGTTGAGGCAGAGGATCAGGGCTCAAAGCCAACATCAGTCACAAAGGAAGTTTGTACCAAGCCTAGAATACATGAGATCATGTCACACACAAAACGTTTTAATTAAAATATAGAAAGAATATAAACATTAACTTCAATTTCCACATGGAAGCTCTTTTTTGTTTTGTTTTGTTTGTTTATTTATTTATTTTTGATACAGGGTCTCATTATGTAGCCTTCTCTGGCCTGAAACTCGTCATGAAGATCAGGCTGACCTTGCACTCATAAAGATCTGCCTACTGGGAAGAAAGATGTACACCACCATGTCTAGGCCCACATACAAGTTCTTAAATTTCCTGGCACAAATTATCACATAAACAATGATGTTATCTTTACAGAGTACAATCCATGGGCAGAGTATTGAGCACAATCATACATATTCGATGTTATCCATCCATATACTTGACAAAAGAGAAGAAGCCATACATTTGTAATTATGACAATGGTAAATTTAAAAGGTCCTATATTCACATTCAAACAATTCTATTAAAGCTAACAGAAGTATATAGAAACTGGAGTCTGAATTGTATATTCCATGGATCACTTTTGGTATGTTTTACATGGGAACATATTTCACTGGAGAGATACTTTTTGAATATTCTATGTGCCTCTGTTATGCTAAATAAGAATGATATAAACAATAAAAAGCACAGAAAATGTAGAATGTGAAGTTTTTTTATACTTTCTGTCATTTTGTTTTTAAGTATTCATTTATTCTAATGGTGATGAGTAGAACTGAAAGTTGTCGCAATTTAATACGTGGAGATAACTCTGGCTCAGTTTAAAGTAGTCTCTTTTTAGGTAAACAGTTCATTTGCAAGTTCAGTGTTTTTAAGGATTAAGGAATCTCTCTATTCCTTCTACAGGATGATACCCAGGTAGAAGGAAAAGATTATAGGCAATTACCTGGTGATTGTCTTGTGGTTATAGAGGAGAAGACACTGTACTAGTTGATTTACTAAAAAGCAGGCATTGGTTAGTCTCACCAGAGACATTGGCCATTCACTCTGGTCACTAGTGTCCTGAGTCAAATCTGACGGTAGCCTCTGATTCTGAGATTTATGCAGCTTCTTGGTCCAGGTTACGACCTTTGACTAGCCCATCAACACTCTTAGGAAAGTCTGTGTTATGGCATATGCTGCTTATGTTGTCTATCTCTTCTAGACTTCAGCAGTTGTTTCATTATACCAAGAGGTTTAACGACACCTACCTGTCACCTATTTTTGTGATTTAACCCTGAAAATATGTGTAGGGAAAGCAAGACATTAATCAATGGTCTAACTTAAAACTTAAAAATCAAAAAATACTAGTCTTTGACCCTTGTCAAAGACTATGAATGTGTTCTACAAACTCAGAATGTATGTAAAATGATTTGTGGCCAGTGTTATTCTCATTATTTGTTAAATCACAAGATTAGGCACTGATATATCCACCAATGGAATTTGGTTGTGGAGAGGTGATAAAAGAATGGAGTAGTTTTGCCTTTATAGACAGAAAACTACAGCAAAGTTATATAAAAGGAATGTGCACTAATGTGTAAATGATGCATCCTCTCCATACTCAGAGCTGTGGGTGAAGAGAAAAGAGGAGAGGAGGAGGTTTATATACATTTATGTTCTTTTATAGCTTTTGTATTTTACACAAAGGTAATTACAGAAAATGAAACAGATTATGGTCCTGGAAGAGCTGGCCAGGCAACTAAGAAGGATGGCCCAACCCCTCACCAAAGGTGCCAGGGGAGCTGACACTAACGGTAGGGCACAGGAGAGCTGGCTCTGCTCCTCGCCTGTGAAGTGGTACCAGCAGGGGCCCAACTGACCAACTCAGTAACACCCAGGTCCACATACAGGGCTTTGAGTTGGTCCACCCTGAAAACTACCCCGTCTATGGCCTACTGGAGTTCATAATAGGACTGGTCCTACGGAACCATAGCCAAAGGATCTCCATGACTGGGGCAATAGCAGGACACCACAGAAAAGTTCAGTAAGGGTCAAGTATTGATGGTGTACCAGAAGCTTTGAAGCAGACCAACAACTCACTGCAATGTACACTTGCAAGTAAAGCTGCTTGGACAAAAGGGTGGACTGCGTGACATACCACAGTCCCAAGGCCGCTAAGATGACAAAAGGGTGGACTGCGTGACATACCACAGTCCCAAGGCCGCTGAGATGACAAAAGGGTGGACTGCGTGACATACCACAGTCCCAAGGCCGCTGAGATGACAAAAGGGTGGACTGCGTGACATACCACAGTCCCAAGGCCGCTAAGATGACAAAAGGGTGGAGTGTGTGACATACCACAGTCCCAAGGCCTAAGATGAAGGAAGAGGTGATGAAGAGGAGGAAAGTCAAAGGAGGTAAGCATTGTGTCTTTGCTTTGTTTTGACTAATTTTGTTGTTGTTGTTGAACAAATGAGCTTCATTTTGCGGTTACTTAGAGAAATATGGGGAAGTAGTTGCTTATTGGAGCAGGCAACTCAAAGACAGTTGTAATTGTGAAGCTCCAAACCAACACGAGATACAGCATATGAACACAGAACGCCTGGAGCACACTGCATACCTGTACCTACATCTTCAAGTTAAAAAAGCACACTATCTTGGTGGATTATTTTTTGACCTGTTTTTTCTTTGGAGGGGGGAGTGCTGCAAGGGTAAAGGGTGAATATGGAGGGACTGGGAAATGAGTGGGAATGGAGTGCATGATGGGAAAATCCCAAAGAGTGAATTTTAAAGATATACATACACACACACACACACACACACCAGAATAAATAGCCCACAGCTCATCAATGATCTAGAGCTATATGGATCTTATTTTGAAATAATGCACACAAAAATTCCATGGGTGAGGAACAGGATACCATGTCGTGGAATTGTATTATGTTGCTACTGTTTCCTGTCATTGTAAATATTTGTCCTGCCTATGGGGTTTAATAAAAGCTGATTGGCTAAAGGCAGACAGGAAGTGTGGGCCGGGCTACCAAGCTAAGAAAACTCGGGAACATGTCAGAACAGACCCCAGAGACAGACAACACAGAGCCACCAGAGGGACAATACAGATGTTAGGAGACACAGAGGAAAGAAGTTGAAATGCTGCTCTGAGAAAAGATACAGAGCGAAACAGCTGAACAAGCTGAGTTGAGCTCAGATGAAGCAAGTTATATACATGGGCCCTAAGTCAATCAGCAGAAAATTAACGTAAGCATCTGTGTGTCTCTGTGTGACTGAGAATGTTTATGCTGGACTGCCAGACTGCTGGTCAAACCTCTGTTCTAGACCGGAAAGTTCGGGACAGAAACCTTTTACAACAACACCATTTAACAGGAACAAAAGTGTACTGTTTTTAAAATTCCTGGCACTTTACTCACACCACCAAAAATAAGCAAAGCTTCACACTGATTTATTCTAACAATCCCACAAATTTAAGGGACTTGAAGAAACTGAACAGGATGAGGAAATATCAAGAACCACATCTCTTAGAGGGAGGCAGTTCCAATCACCACTCACAAGATGTAAAGAGTTCTTGGGCTACAGCAAATATTCATTAAAAGCCTTTAAAACTTTGGCTCCTGGGCATATGTTTCATGACAGTGAAAAGCTTCTGAAAGATTCAACACTTCTCATCAGGAGGACAAGGATGAAAACTGCTGCATGTGCTATTTCCTAATCAGAGATTGTCTCCTTGGAGAATTTAGTATCTCTTAGCAGTCAGACTCCTCGGCTGACATATCTGTAAGTACACTAGAACCTGCCCACCCTTGCTCAGCTCGGGGGAGGGGCACCAAGGATGTCATCCAACTCCTGGGGTAAATGAAAACAGCAAAATGTCAAAAGAAAAGGGGAAAGCAGTTTAGAATTCTAAAACACAAAGAGTTGGGCTGTTAAGAATTCTTTCTACAAGCCAGCTTAGTAAGGAAAACAGAGGAAGTAAATTCGCTTTGTAACTTTCATCATCTAAATGGGAGAAGGAAATAATCCAGTGACTGAGATTTTAAAACCAGATATTAATACAGCAGAATCTTCAGAGAACCATTTCATTTCACATGGTAAGCATGAAATCACTTGAAAATTGTAGCTACTTTGCAAAACATTATCTCAGAGAACTGGCACTCACTTGAGGATGGGATGAAGAGTGTCTAGCTCTACCAGTCACTTCCATAGTGCTTAAAATAGCAGCAAGAAGAACAAATGTCCTTCCCTGCCGTGCTTTTATCTTATAAGAAACAGCATCTATCAGCCCAAGGGGAAAACAGTGCATCAACACAAAAGCTGCCTGGCTGAAGATAGCTGTGGCTTTATCTGCAGGAGCCCATCTACAGACATAAGCCCACTTAATTCTACATAAACCCATCCAAGCCACCAACAGAGTATTATTTTCAAAGGGGAGAAACACATCAATGCCACTTTCTTAAGAAACCATACAAGTCAATGTTCTAAATATATTTTCTAATAAGTACCAAAAGCCAATGAAGAAAAGGCAAAGAAAAATTACTTTCCCTAAAAATAATATCTAACTGTGAAATGGAAACTGTCAAAGAGGATTTATGTTCAAATATAAAGGTATGACAGTAAGTCTAGAGATAAAATGTCAACTTTGAACTGGGGATATATTTCAAAGAATTTATTTAAAAGCAAAAATTGATTTGTTCCTTTTAGGGTTATATTCTGTCTTTAAACTATTAACTTCAATACCAGTTGGAGTCATAAATGCCCACCAAAAAACGCAAACCAGAAAAATAATTTTTTGGCTAATTAAATGGAATGTAATATTTCAACACAATTTTCTGGGATAGGGTTTCTCCATGTAACCCTGGCTGTCCTGAAACTTGTTCAGTAGACCAGACTGGCCTTGAATTCAAAGATCCACCAGCCTCTGGTGTGCACCACCACCACCTGACTCAACACTGTTTACTACTACATTTCATGTCATTGAATAAATATTTATAAAAACACACATTATGTGTAACTCTGAGGATACAATGAGGAGCTAAAAATAGCTTAGTCATTGCTTTCAAGGAATTCAAAATCTAATGAAAAAGCCAACTACAAAGGGCAGCAATGAAAAGTCTCATTGTATGTGGAATCTTTACATTTTTCTTTCAGTCTTTAAGTTAAAGTAGCTAGACATGGCAGCATACCATGGTAGGTAGCACTTAGGGGTTGAGACAGAAAGCTTTCTGAGAGTTCAAGGCCAGTCTGGGCTACACTGTGGAATCAAAAGTAACTTGAGCTACAGAGTGAAACCCTGTCTCAAGAATAAAAAATTAGAAGTTGAAAGTAGAATGGTAGTTACCACAAGTTCAGAAGAAGTGAGAGATTCAGAAAGTTGGTTAAGGGGCACTAAATTATAGCTAGGAGAAAAGGTTGTGTATTTTACAACACAAGAATATACATATGACAATACACTATAAATATTTTTCAAAGTTAGAAGAAAAATTTAATGCTTTTTTTCTATAAAGAAATAATAGATGCTTGAAGAAATACATTTACTGTTTATTATATTGTGTGATATTAATATTTATACAAAATATACTGTACATCATAAATATGTGCATTTTTATATATTAGTTTAAAAGCTTTCATATATAGTTCTGAAAGGTAAAGAGAAGTGAATATGTTTTTTGTAGTGAAGTGAGGATAGACTTTAACATGAGGAATTTGTCTTAACTTCCCCCTTCTTTCTCCACAGCCCACTTGATGGACAGAGCTTTAGCAGCTTAAACTTAAGACAGACACTACAGACAGGGCAGTAACACAAATAAGTGAGTTCACTTTTCTGCACCGTGAAACAAATTATAAGCTGGGAGCATCTACATCCAGATTTCATGCTTATCGGGAAGAAATAAACTTGGACTTCCTTTAAACTTAGCCATTTTTCCTTAGAGTACCTGGGATTTTGTAAATAAGTAAATAAGTTTACTCTTAATAAATACTATATGCATGTACCAGTAATTATACAACTGGTACATTTGAAGGCCTAGGCTGGTAAACACCAACAGAATCTTCTATGAAGATTGAAATGTTCTGAACATTTGCTGTCCAATCTAGCATGGACAATATTCTTAAATATATTAAACAGGTTCTCAAGTTTAATTTAATCTAAATTGATTTAAATAGCAACTTTAGCTTGTGGCTGTTGCTATCATAAACAACAAAACTGTGACTTAATTGGTTTATAATGAGATAAAATTCTACTTTACTTCACACTTAGCAAAACAGTCAATTTCAAACATAATTCCCATTTTCATGAGATATGCCTGCAATCACATTTTGCTAAACTAATTTTACTAAATAAGCATATCATGCAATACCTTTAAAACTCAGAAAAAGTTTCTTGTTCATTTTGAAAATAAAGTTAACTTGTCAGGGCATCCATAGCAAACATTTTCTATATGGTACAAATAATTACCTGACTTTTACTTAATTTTAAACCCACTGTTATTAAAAAGGAACAAAAATTTAAATAAATGTAAAATTTCTACATTTTTATCCATTTTTTCTTTTATTAAAAAATAGATTTTTTTCCATACAATATATTTTGAATATATCTGTAGTGGGATTATGTTATGTTGCTACTGTTTCCTGTCATTGTAAATATTTGTCCCACCTATGGGTTAAATAAAAGCTGATTAGCTAAAGGCAGACAGGAAGTGTAGGTGAGGCTACAAGGGCAAGAAAACAGGGAACCAGGCTAAGGGAACATCTCAGAGCACACACAGACACCACAGGAATGCCACAGAGACACAACGAAGAGGTGTCAACAGATGGAGAGGAAAGAAGCTGAAATACTGGAATACCTGAGAAAAGGTATCAATCCACATGGCTGAACAGAATCATGGGTTGATTTCAGATGAAGGAGTTAGCAAGTTATATGCCTGGGTCCTAGGTCAATCAGCAGAAAGCTAATCTAAGTGTCTGTGTGTCTCTGTGGGACTGTCAGACTGCCAGTCAAACCTGTGGCCCAGGCCTGGAAAGTCCAGAAACATAACACAACATAATCTTTCCCTCCCGACTTCTCCTCCCAGTTCCTTCCCACCTTTCCTTCCATTTGAATCCAGCTATCTCTCCTTAGAAAATAAACAAACATCTAAGAAATAATAAAACTAAAATACATTATGATAAATAAAAAAACAAATAACTTAGAATAGGACAATACAACGAAACAGTGTCAAAGGAAAAGCACAAGAAACATATGCAGACAGAGAGACACATATTTAGGCACACACTAGAATGCCATAAAAACCCCAAACCAGAAGCCATAATACAGATGCAAAGAAACAATAAGTAAAAACAAACAAAAAACATCCTGACTTAACATTTGTTAAAAACTGACCCGCTGTGCTACAGAATGTCAAAGTAAAATGATTACTCATATTTTAATAAAATAACTTCCTAACATGTATTACAAATCATTTAAGTTTGTTTGTGTAAGACTGGTAAAAACTGCCTCCAATACTGACCACCTGTGTTTGATAGTTATAAACATCATGCATTGTAAAGCATGATTCTTAAGTTATTAATAAACTATTCTGAAGAGTCCATCACCTGGAAAAGGTCATCCAGCCCAAGATTCCTACTCAAGAAAAGACTCTGCTTTTTATTATTTTATCTCTGATGTGTCTGTTGGAATTCCCTTTCCTTTACCCAAACTTATGTGAACACAAAGCCTGTTGTGCGATGGAGATGATTCTCACACAGAATTTACCACACTTGGCTGTGATACTCGTTGTAATGGTCTTTGTAATAGGCAGTACTGCAGCAAGGAAATAAAGGTATGCAGACACAGCTGAATCAAACTGTTCTTCAGGGTAGAGCAGTGTTGCAATGTCACACCAGATCACTAACTTGCCTACAGTATGTTTTCTCTGGTTAGTTTTTATTGTCAACTTGATATAACCTAGATGTGGAAACTCCACTGAAGATCTGTCACAATCAGACTGGCCTGCAAGCATACTTTGGAACATGTTTTGGTTGTTGGGTTAGGAGGACTCAATCACTGGAGGCTGTGCATCTGGGCGATATAGGAACTAGCTGAGACGGCTGAGCCAGTGTCAGAGCAAGCCACTAAGCACCCTTTCTCTATTAACTCCATTCCAGGTTCCGCATTTATGTCTGCCCTAACTTACCTTGCTGATGGATTTTGCACCCTTTCTCTATTAACTCCATTCCAGGTTCCGCATTTATGTCTGCCCTAACTTACCTTGCTGATGGATTTTGCACCCTTTCTCTATTAAATCCATTCCAGGTTCCAGCTTTTACGTCTGCCTGAACTTACCTTGCTGATGGATTTTGCACCCTTTCTCTATTAACTCCATTCCAGGTTCCAGCATTTACTTCTGCCTTAACTTACTTTGCTGATGGATTTTGACACTGGAAGTGTAAACCAAATAAGGCCTTTTTTTCCCCTAAGTTACTTTTGATCATGGTGTTTATTATAGCAACATAAAAGCAAACTAGGACACTGCTTTAATTCGATTTATTCTTTAATCCATTTCTGGGTACATTACTGTTTGCTTAATATTTCTAAATTTCAAAATAATATGCAGGGAAATAAATAAGGTAATAAATTTAAGCAAATAATTGATTAATTCTGAATAAAGCCTTTAAATCACCTTGGCTGACATTATACTTTGCTGAGCCATGTAGTCAAAAGAGCACATGCTGTTTCTGATAAGATTATCTAATAAATGCAACCTCCGTATAACCCTTCTGTTTTAAATAATTTATATAAGATCAATTAGGTATTATGTAAATAGCACTCATATCTATAAATCATAAGAAATTACCAACTGAAGAACAAATTAGAAAGTTAAGAGATGTAATGTTTAAAAATTACTTTGATAATTTTTTATACGAATTATCTTAATTTGATAAGTTTGTACAAATTAGTGTCAAACTACAATGACAAATAGTTCATCTATTATCTGAATTTTTATTTTTTTTAAATGCAAGAACCAATTCTATGTTTTACATGACGAACACACTTGTATGGGACACCTAGTGAATAATAACTTCAAATAATATTAGGAATTTAAATGTTTCCCAGAGACAAAAATGAATAATCTGGTCATCACAGAATCAATATTGATCATCCATTCATCAGAAATTCAAATTTATACACATGCATTACTTCCAACCAATTATGTAGTTAAGATCCTTTGGGGTTAACTGGGTTAATTAGTCATCTCTGCCACTGATACATTATAATAAATTATGCAGTCTGCCTGCAGCAATGGTATAGACAAGAAAAGCATGCAGGAACAGCCCTTTGCTTTTTATTATTATTATTATTATTATTATTATTATTATTACTATTATTATTATTAATTTAATACTAGTGTCCAAAGCAACCACTGTTCAGAAATTCCACTATATCTTTGACTTTAAATAAGATTTTTGTACAAAATAAACCACAAATACACATGGCATCTTCAAAATGTAAAGTATTCCTTTGTAACCTATAGTATTAGTTTACCTGCATAGAAATTTGAAATGTTGAAGTGCAAGCTCTGTGTTCCTAAGTCTCACCAAAATACATCCCACAAATGAGAGCCCAGAAATGTCCAGTTTTAGTAAACTTTATCTCGTGTGAGTCTAGTGTACGCAAAAGCTAACTGAGCCTGAGCCAGTAGGAGAACAATCTACTAATCAAAAACAGTAAATTTGATAAGAAGCACTAGATAAATATGGAATCCAAACTTATTTCCAAGACATGGCACCAAGACCCAGGACAGTGATATAGTAAGGGAACTTCTCAGAAATAAAGAGCTTCAGACTCATCTCAACCTTGCTGAACCAAAATTTCTATTTCAACAAGTGCCCCAGAAAATTTGTATTTTCATTAAAGTTTGAGATCCACTGGTCTTGAGCAGCTATTCTTAGGTGAAGATTTTCCTAGGGTACAATTTTACTGACATAAAAGACTAAAGAATAGTATCAATGTTGCAGCCAATAATGGCATACACATTGGAGCAAGATGAGAAAAGAGAAGTACCTGCTGAAGAATGGAAGGGAGGTTCTGAGTACATTTTGGTTCATTTAAAAATATCTATGGTAATAATATTTCTATTTGATTCTAACAAATACTATATTAACAATGAAAGATAGAAGTGATTCCAAATAGACAAAGCAAAAATAGGCAAAGCTATACAGAGAAGTTTCATAGCAGCAATGGTTTCTGAGTTAATTTAGTCTATAGATATCAACTACAACTAGCTTCTTAGTTCTAAGAGAAATTTCGTGTTCACTTCCCATTCTCTGTGCTGGCATTTTGTCTGGTTTGAATTTCTAAAGGTCTTGTGTATGCTGTTGATCTATGTGAGATCATTTGTGTATCAGACCTGCTGTGTCTCAAAGACACTATTTCCTTGGATTCATGCATCACCTCTGGTTCTTACACTCTTTCCACCTCTTCCACCCAGATTCCTGAGCCTCAAAAATCAGCACCTTGTCCAGTTGTGAGACTGCTGCATTATCTACTGCAAGAAGAAGCTTCTTTCATGAGTGTTTTTATGGGTACAGCAATATATTATTAGAGTCATTTTATTGACATGTTCCTTTACTAAAAGGTATAGATAGCAGTAGGTTTCTCTACTAATGTCTATAAACTACCTAGTTTCAAATTCTTGGCCACTTTAGCAGTGCCATGCATGAAATCCATCTCATGTAGCAGGTCTTCAATCCAAACAAAAAGTAGTTGGTTTCTCCCATAACATTTTTATGCCTTTCAGGCAAGTCACTTTTGTTTGTAGCTGGATGATGTTGCTAAATACTTTCTAAGCACAAAGAATGATATTCTGTAGGGAGGAAGTTTCTAGTTTGGAGCCAGCTCAAATTCCTGGCTTTGATGACATAAGTAAGCAATCTTCAGCAATAGGACCATCAGGTTGTGGTGAGCAACCAATAGCTTTGGTAATAACATGTGATACTTGGAGAGGTCTATAGGACCCCTTTGGCCAACAATTCCACAAGATGTAATCTATGCCTTATGCTTGAAGTTTTACTTGGTAGCATAAGATCATGCATTATGTACTCATTATATGGTGACTTAATTTAAATTCTTGTCACGTATGTATTCTTTTTGTGTATATTTTAGGAAGCTTCTAAAGCAGTAGATTTCCATATGGATTTTCTAAAGCCTTTAGTGTCCATTGTCCCTTCCCATATTCCCCAATTCCCCCTGCTCTTCCATCCTCCTCTTCCTCCTCCTCATTTAATTGTCTTATTCTAGTTTCCCCTTTACAATGCTATAGACTACTTACCCTCTCATGGAAGATCTGCTTCTTTCCCCTGGTCATATATTAGCTACCTAACCTTTGTTGCTATTCTAACTGAATAGCATATCTTAAGCTAAAAAGTTAACATCTGCATATAAGATAAAACATTTAATATTTGTCTTTTGAGAGTCTGGGTTACCAAACTGAAGATGATTGTGTCTAGCTCTATCCATTTACTGAAAATTTCATGATTTCATTTTTCTTAACATGAGTAATATGGTATAAATTTACCATAATTTTGCTATTCACTTATCAATTGCTTGACATCCAGATTGTTTCCAATTTCTGGCTACTATGAATAGAGCATCAATGAATATAGATGAGCAAGTATCTCTGTAGATAAGTTACAGAGTCCTTTGGGTCTCTGCCTAAGGATATAAAGATGGATATTGTGTAGCACAGGTGTGGGTGAGCCAGCCGCAAAGAAGTGAGCATGAGAGAGCTGCCCCCATTTCCATCTGTCTTGTGGTAGCATGAGTGCCCCATAAACACCTGGGCCCATCCATGGTCATAAGAGTGGGAGAGCTGTCCCTGATCCCCACCAGCTGCAACAGTCAGGAGTGCATGGAGAACAGACTGTCAACCTGCCAGAGCAGCACAACAGAGCCAGCCAGCCAGAGCATGGAACAGCTGTCTCCATTACCCATCTGCCTTGTGATAGCATGGGCAGAGGAGAGTTTTGCCCTACACCCATCAATGCCTGAGGCAGGAGAGCTGGCCCTGTGGTCCTAAATCTGGGAGAGCCATCCCTGACTCCTGCCCAGCTGCAATACTTGGAAGGGCAGGCCCTGTACCTTTCCAGGGCAGCACAATTGAGACAACACTGTTAGCACAGGTGTGGGAGAGCCAGCCCTGAAACTGTGACCATGGGAGAGCTGTCCCTATTACCTATCTGGCTTGTGGTGACATGGGCAAAAGAGAACTGTCCACCTACAACACCCATCAATGCTGGAGGTGGGGATAGAGTTGGTCCTATGTTCATAAGAGTAGGAAAGTTATCGTGCACCCTCCCCCCCACACACACACACCAGCTTTAACACTTGGAGAAACACGCCCTGCAGCACAATAGAACCAATACTGTTAGTGAACATGTAGGCAAGAAACTGTAACCATGGGAGAGCTGTCCTCTTTTGCCATGTGATGGACCAATCCTACAGCTGTCCAGGCCCAGATGCAGGGTTGTGACTTGGTCTGCCCCAGTATCACCTTCTATGATCTGAAGGAGCACATAAAGGGAACTGACTGGCACACCAACATTACAGGATCTCCACAGTACTGGGTTGCAGAGGGATTTCCAGGGAGAGCCCTAGCAGGGCCCATCATTAAAAGTGTAATGGAGACCAGGGGCCTCAAACCAGACCAATGGCTCTGCAATGAACACTTGCAAGTAAATATGTATGAACAACAGGGTATACGATTTGTTGGGTTACACTGCAGCTTCCATGATGAGATTTTTTAAGTTCCTTCCCTTTTTCATGTCTCTCATTTTATTTTCTTTTGTTTTGCCTGTTGAATTTTGTTTTATTTTGAAATAGCGTGTGGGGCAGAGGGTGGACTCAAAGGGACAAAGAATGAATGGAATCAAGATATGTGATGTGAAAGACATATAGAATTTAAAATTGTTTTCTTTTAATTTCTCCTATCCAAGAAAACAGAAAAACACTCAGTTTCAAATTCACCCAAATTTCTCCCTCATTTTTTGGTCCACTGAGTAGTAGGCACCATGGCTGATACGGTCTCCTTCCTCCCCTGTTTCCTTCCTCTGTCACCTCTTTATTACTCTAAACTGAGATTATGAGAGTCCTCTCTCTCTCTCAGTCTGCCCTAAAACTTTTAAAATACTATAAGCTGGAAGATAAGCATCAGGAATTTGTTTTTCACAGTTCTGGCTGGGATCAGAATGCTGGCGAGTTGATCTCCTGGTGAGATCTCTTCAGAGCTGTTTTAAAGTAAAGAAAGAGAGCTCTGACTTCTCCTCTTATAAGAGAGTCTCCCAATCAAATGAATGCCCCAACTTAATCTCATTTAAACCTTTAATCTTCAAGTGACCTCAACTCCAAATATAGGCACATCCATGTTTAGGGCTTCAGTATAGAAGGAGGCAAAGGGAGAGAAAGCCAGTCTATAACAGTATCCTATCACCTCATAACAATACCTCTGCCTCCTGTAATAAACTCTACTGTCTATAACCCAATTGAAGTTCCTGAGAGAATCATTCTGTCTTCACTGTCCATAGTCTTTGAAAGACAGATCTCCAGTACCTAGATAAGATAGAACAACCATTTCACCTGTTCACCACAAAGTCATTATCTAAGATTTCAATCAAATGTCAGATATTTAGATTAGTAACTCTGACTTGAATATGCTAAAGGTTTTCTAAAATAATGACTAAAGGTCATTAATGCTGCTTAATTAAGCTAACGTGCCAAACTCATAGAATATAGTTGACTGGGCATTAAATTCTAGCTTATATTTATAATTGTTGCAATTTTGTCGAACTGAAAAAAATGTCTAATTAGTGGCTGAAGGTGACATTTGGTGGTAAAGCACTTGCCTTACGTGAATAAAACCTGGATTCAGTCTCAGAATAGCAAAAGAAAAAAATTCTAACACACAAAACATGTATCACCTTGCTATACAAAGTATTTACTAATACATGTACTGGGTATGAGAAATAAAACTATACAGATTTAAGTTACCTGTCAGAGGAGATGGGTGTTATCTTGCTATTGACATTATATCTACCACCAACATAAGTCATATCAGAAACTAAAAACACATTTGTCATATTCTGAAAAGGAATACTAACTCTTCAAACACCTACTATATATCATCAATGGACCAATTACATGTCAACATGAAACCAAAAGGGACCCTTAGTCACTTGGTAGGTAGGTGTAACTAAATTTTAAATATTAAGTAAAAGCCCCAAAAAGTCAAACTATAGCAGCTGAAGTGTTCTTGCACAGCACTGAAGTCAGTATCAGTAAGTCAAGATGCTTTACAAATATGTGCTACCATGGCAATTATATTAAAAGACAATATTTAAAAGCTTTATATTTAGTATTGGCATTCTTAACTTTAAAGTAGATAAGTGATACTAGAGAAGCTAATCCAATTTCTAAGGCTATTGAACTTGGCACATGGCTTATCTGTATTTAACTTAATTGGTATGGTCTGTTCTCTCAATAATTGCTTGATTCTAGAATGGTCTTGAGTTGAAGGAAGGCATCTATAAAAGTACATTTGCTGGGAAATAGGAAGATGGCTCATTGGATAAGCATTTGCTGCAAAAGCATAAGCACCTGAATCAAATCACACATTTATAAAAATGTTTGGTGTAATAGTAAACACTTGGAACCCTACTACAGGGAATAAGTGGGGCTGTACACTGAAGTACCCACAGAGCTGGTTAGCAAGCTCATCTACCCAAGTCCCCAAGTTACAAGGTCAGTGACAGACCTTGACTCAAAAAACAAGGTGGAGGGCAACTGAGAAAGACCTTAGATGCTGACCTCTGGCTTACACATGCACATGAACAAGCAACCCCCTGGCCACCCCACACACACACAATTCTTTCTGGATACTAATGAAAATAATGGAGGATAATCATCTCTGAACATGAAAGAAAGCATTATAATTTGCTCCTCTGATATCAATTTAAAATAAATATGCATATAGATTTTTTTCCACACTAAAATTTGAGGAAAGTATGAATGCTTGATTAAATTCTGAAATCAGTTCCTGGTTGATGAGAGAAAGGAGAACAAAGGCGGATCAATGAAAGAAAAGCTAATTACTCTGGCACATGGCTCTGAGTACCTGGCAAGTGAAGAAAGTATCCCGTGCCAAGATGGGTCATGGCTGTGAAGAGGACTTGGTTATATAGTCCAAAGGCATAAAAAAAAAAAAAATCAACCCCTTCTCATACACACACACACACACACACACACACACACTCCGTTTTTCATGGGATTAATTCTTGGTCATGACCCAGGGTCCCCAAAGCTCTTTCACTCTGACTCTTTCAGAGTTCCCTTCAGCTCATCTCCATTCCTTTGTGTCACCTACCAACACAGAGAAAGAGTTTGTACCAGGCACATGCCTAGGATCCAGAGTGGACAGAAGCAAACAAAGAAAAGAACATCTACTAAACAAAGACATAAATACTACAGATGCCTAGACCACAATGAAAAAAAAAAAAAAAAAAAAAAAAAAAAAAAAAAAAAAAAAAAAAAAAAAAAAAAAAAAAAAAAAAAAAAAAAAAAAAAAACCATGCAGGCATGAACAGGCAAGATAATGTGCTTTCTCCAGAAGCCAGTAACCCTACTGCAATATGTCCTGAGAAGTGAAATTTAGCTGAAACATAAGACAAGGACTTCAAAATAGCTATGTGGACACGTTTAAGAACAGAATCCTCTTAATGAAGACAGTGAAAACACATAGTTGAGTGAAATAATGAAAATATTTTAATACATAACAAAGAAATAGAATCACTAAAGAAAAAACAAAATAAAATAAAACTAGAAATGAAAAATTCAAGATGTCAACCAAATACCTCATGAGTAAGCTTCACCAATAGATTACAAAACATGAAAGAGAGAACTTCAGACAAAGAAGAAGTGGCTAGCTTAGTCAAATAAGGTGTCACAGATTCAGGATATTCAGGAGTAGAAGGACTGGCTGGGCAAGTGAGAGAAGATTCGTAAAACCTGAAACAAAGTCTGATGAGTAGATTTTCCAAATTCAAAGATCGAGCTGAAGGTATGGCAGATTGGGACAGTTCACTACAAAGCAAGGGTGATCCTGATGCAAAAAGAAGTGAGCATTCTGGGCCTGCAGTAGGGAGAGCACATCCAGGTGTGACTGCCAATCATTCCTATGAGAGCACCCTGGAAAAGACCTTATCCAAGATCAACAACGCCTACATGGGTCTCAGTGTTGTCTCTGTGAAACAGTGACTTTGTTGATATAATAAGCCACATATCTACATATCATACATAAATAAAAATCCTCTACGTTCCTTTATACACAAAGGACATTAGCTATTAAGAAGTACTTTGTTTACAGAGATTCTAAAATAAGAGAGCCTCTAATATTGTACAAAGAGCAGTCACAACAATGAGAGATTTATACAATAAATCACATGAAGTAGGTTCCCATCCCATGCCTTCTCTATTTTATAATTAGTTGTTTTCTTTGCTGTACTCAATTTAAGATGATCCAAAATCTTCTTAAATTGTACTCACCTAGAAAACTTTATGCTGACCATTATTTCTATGTAAATTCTATGGAATAGAGCTTATCATTCTTGATTTACCACAATCTAAATACTTTAGTAAATTTTCCCTACAAATTAGTCAGTAAATGTTTGCTGATGAGACAAATGAAAAAAGGTTGAAGATCCTCATGAAAGCGCAGGATCACAGTAGTTTTCATTTGTCAGAACTATAGTAGACTTCTGTTTCTACAACATCTGACATGCAATCAAATGGTAGACATGTTAAGAGCTAAGAGTTGAGTTCACAATTGTGAAATGCTCACAGAGCTGAGCAACAATTGATGAAACTACCTTAGTACTTATAAAAGTACATTTTAGGATGGGGACAACATTTAAATTATGTTAGTCTAAAGCAGTGATAAAAGTCACATAAACAATGTAGTAAGACAACTGGGAATATAGACTAGTGTTAGAGTACTCTCCTAGCATATGTGAGGCCTACATGCATCTGCCCCCCCCCGACACACACACACACACACACACACACACACAGTGAGGATGATAATATAATGAGCCAGGCATGGAGGCTTATACCTATAGTTCCAGACTCTAGAGAATGAGACTGGAGAACTTCCATGATGTCTAGGACTGCCTAGAACTGACAATGAATTACAACCCAACTAGGGCTCTGAGTTTCCCTTTCACGCTGGGGGTGGAGAAGGCAGGAACGGGGAGACAAGATATGAATAATATGAAAGTAATCTTTCCTGTGGAAGAGAAAAGCTAACTAAATGAGTATTCAGAGGAGTGAAGGCAGCAAACCAAGAATTGTACAAATTGCAAATTAGGAGTATGGAAGATACAAGGTCCCCACAGCTCTTTTCAATGATCAGCCATTAACACACAAAGCTCTAAACTGAAAGTCTACTTAAATCCTTGCAATAAAAACATTCACATACACACAAAAAACACAAAACCAAAAGTGATTATATATTTAAACAATAAGAGTCGGCATGGATAAATTCTCTTTGTGACTGTTAGAGTCATTTTTTATCAGCAGTCTACAGCATGAGGGCTAAAGCAGCAAGGCTATGTGACTAGAGGAAAGGCTGAAGGCCAGATCTGGTAAGGTCTACTCTGGAATACTTGTCAAAAGAATGACAATCTCTGCGCATGGATGGGTTTTGGTGAAAATATGTTAAAAAAAAAAAATCAGCAATGGGAAAGAACTCTAAAACTTACACCTTTGCAAAGGTCATTCTGAAAAGTCAGTCGCTCATTTATATGTGCTTGACTGGTACTGTACTTAAATAAAAGCCCCAACAATCATTATCTTTCAGCTTCAAAATATCCACTGAAAGGGATTCTTAAAAATCATCTTGCAAAAGTTTCAAATGCTAAAGACATTCATTAAAAAAACTTTCTGTATTTAAAAGATAGTTATAGAAAAAAATGATTATATAATAACTTATAATTTAATCTGCTAACTGAATAAGCAAAAGGGCTTGACTTTACCTTTTAAAAATCTGTAATTCAACATTTTAAGTTTGGAAGAAAATATGCTATCTTCTAACAACTCCAAAATACCTTTTGGATTACATTAAATAGAATGTTGTTAAATCAGCAGCATCTTTCTATAATTAAAACATAATTCATGAAAGTCAAATTATAAAGATTTAGTTAGTTTTAATTTTTAAATTGTATTTTTACCAAGTAAAATTTCTCCTTAACATTAAAAAATTAGAAAGTTAAAAATAACTATCAAGCATTAAAAGAAAATTAGATTTTGCAAGTTGTATAACATCTTTGCCAACTGGCTATTTAAAAATATTTTTGCAATTAGTCATAATTAGGAAGAAAGTGGCAATAATTGAAACTATTGTTAGAGGAAAACAATAAAAAGCAAGGCAAGATTAAGGTATATCACAAATGAAAAGTTTGCTGCTATAAAAATGAAAGAGCAATATTTTGATAAAAAGCCTTTATTCAAAATAATGTCTATAAACATAAATCATAATAAATGACTCGTGATGGTATATACTGTAAGAAGCTATGTTCCACCAATATCTAAAACTGCTTACATAACACATGCATTTTAGTGAAAATCAATATAACATGAGGTAGTGAGGAAAGTCAATACATTCCTCTAGAGTCTACTTGTCTTTAGAACAAATCTCTTACAAAGTTGGCTTCTAGCTGGCTTTGAAAACTTGGCCAGCAAAGATTCTCTAAACTTAAACAAAATTTCCTGTAAAAGGATGGCCCATCGTGCCTTGGCAGTGCAAATATGTAGTTAATATTCAATATCTGCATTACTTCTTAGAGTCCAGAACCTTGGGAGGTAGGTGCCAGGCAAAGGATCCTATGTGACTTTGGGTGCTGAGAGAATGAGCTCCACTGATATACAACACTTCACATCTGCAACCACAACTCACCGCTAGAGAATGAAATGGTCCCTGTGTGACTCCACTCAGAGGACTCAGTAAGGCTTCTACCCATTCTCTTGGCAAATTTCGTTTTATGTCTTCTGTTGTAATGAATCTCAGCCATGAGTGTAATTATATAGTGAAAAGTAATTACCAACATTTGAACATATCTTCAAACATGAAGAAGGTGTAGGGAATTCCTAGCTGGGTTTGACATTAACTTTTCAAATAATTTAGGTTCATTTATTACAGGTATACTTATCACATTTGCAAATAAAAAAATTAGCATACTAAAAAAACTAAAAAAGGTTTGATAAAGGCTGAGACAATTGACGTAAAGTTCAAAAAAAATAAATGTCAGATCTGTGTTAGTCACTGTTACATGACTATAGCAGATAGATTTATTTTCTATTATAGTTTTGGTACACAGTCTGTCAGCCTTATTGTTCTGGGCCTGAGACACGTCAAGACATCACAGAGAACATACATGGTCAAAGGAAGCTGCTCATCTCATGATGTTCAGAAAGCAAGGGAAAGAGGACAGGGTCCTACAGTTCCTCTCAAGAGTAATGTTCCCACAGACCTAACAAGGGAAAGAGGACAGGGTCCTACAGTTCCTCTCAAGAGTAATGTTCCCACACACCTAACAAGGGAAAGAGGACAGGGTCCTACAGCTCCTCTCAAGAGTAATGTTCCCACAGACCTAACAAGGGAAAGAGGACAGGG
>PVIH01021282.1:0-30145 GCA_004025045.1 Sigmodon hispidus | reverse complement strand
TTTTTTTTCCGTCCCTGTATATCCTTATTCAAAGTCCCTTCCCCCTCCCACCACATCTTGTCATTTTTCTTCTCTGCAACTCCCCATCCCCTCCCTGTGCAGGGAGCAGACAGTCCGATGGTCCCACTGACCCAATAATGCTTGGATCAGTCTCCACTCCTGGCCAAATCCAGTTTTGTCCCCCCTCCCTCAAGAGTGAGTCTGGTGTTCCTATAGTTGGAGTGTGGTTCGAAGGGTCAGTCCAGGGTGTTTCTGATCCCAAGCTGTTCAGTGGTTGTGGTTTGTCATTTGGGCATGTTTAGCTTTTTTTCTTGTTTGTTTGTTTGTTTAGAGACCACTAGTGAGTGAGTACATCACCTGCTTATCTTTCTGAGTTTGTGATAACTCGCTCAGGAAGATATTCTCCAAATCCATCCATTTGCCTGCGAATTTTAGGATATCATTTTTTCTTACTGCTGAGTAGTATTCCATTGTGTAGATGTACCACAGTTTGTTAATCCATTCTTCAGTTGAGGGACATTTAGGTTGTTTCCAGGTTCTTGCTATTACAAATAATGCTGCTATAAACACAGTTGAGCTAATACCTTTGGAGTGTGAATGTGCCTCTTTAGGGTATACACTCAGAAGTGGTATTGCTGGGTCCTTGGGAAGATTGATTCTCAATTTTCTAAGAAACCTCCATATTGCATTCCAAAGTGGCTGAACAAGCTTACACTCCCACCAACAATGGAGGAGTGTTCCCCTTGCTCCGCATCCTCTCCAACATAGGCTGTTATCTGTGCCTTTTATCTTAGCCAATCTAACAGGTGTTAGGTGGCATCTCAAAGTTGCTTTGATTTGCATTTCTCTTATGGGTAAAGATGAACAACACTTTTTCAGGTGCCTTTCAGCCATTCATAGTTCCTCTGCTGAGAATTCCCTTTTTAGATCTGTACCCCATTTTTTGATAGGGTTATTCAAGATTTTGGGCTCTAAATTCTTGAGCTCTTTATATACCTTAGAGATCAGTCCTCTATCACTTGTAGGGTTGGTGAAAATCTTTTCCCATTCTGTATGCTGGCGTTTTGTCCTATTGACAGTGTCCTTGGCTTTGCAGAAGCTTCCCAGCTTCAGGAGATCCCACTTATTGATTGTTGGTCTTAGTGCCTGTACCACTGGTGGTATATTTAGGAAGTGGTCTCCTGTGCCAATTTGTAGAAGTGTATTTCCCACTTTCTTTTCTATCAAGTTCAGAGTGGTTGGGGTTAAGTTGAGGTCTTTGATCCACTTGGATTTGAGTTTTGTGCAGGGTGACAGGCTCAGATCTGTTTGCATTTTTCTACACACTTCCATCCAGCTATGCCAACACCATTTGTTAAATATACTATCTTTTTTCCATTGAATGTTTTGGGCCTCTTTGTCAAAGATCAGGTGTTCATAGGTTTTTGGGTTAATGTCTGGAACCTCAGTTCTATTCCATTGGTCCACAAGTCTGTTTTTATGCAAGTACCAGGCTGTTTTTATTACTGTAGCTCTATAGTATAGCTTGAAGTCTGGGATGGTGATACCTCCTGTGCTTCTTTTTTTGAGTAAATTTGTTTTGGCAATCCTGGCTTTCCTGTTATTCCAAATGAAATTGAGTATTGTGCTTTCAAGGTCTGTAAAAATTTGTGCTGGGATTTAGATGGGAATTGCATTGGATCAGTAGATTGCTTTTAGTAGAATTGACATTTTTACTGTGTTGATCCAGGAGCAATGGAAATCTTTCCATTTTCTGATATCCTCTTCAAATTATTTCTTCAGTGTTTTAAAATTTTTGTCAAATATATGTGCTAGTTCTTTGGTTATAGTTACTCCAAGGTATTTAATGCTATTTGTAGCTATTATGAAGGGTGATGTTTCCCTTATTTGTTTTTCAGTCCTTTTATCTTTAGTGGATAGGAGGGCTACTGATTTCTTTGACTTAATCCTGTATCCTGGTATGTTGCTGAATGTGTTTTTCAGCTGTAGAAGTTCCCTGATAGAATTTTGTGGGTCACTTATATATACAACCATGTCATCTGCAAATAGAGATAGTTTCACTTCTTCTTTTACAATTTGTATCCCCTTAATCTCCTTTTGTTCTCTTATTGCTTTAGCTAAAACTTTGACAACTATATTGAATAGATAAGGGGAGAGAGGACATCTTTGTCTAGTTCCTGATTTTAGTGGGATTGCTTTGAGTTTTTCTCCATTAAGTTTGATGTTGGCTGTCAGCTTCTTATAAATTGCCTTTATTATATTGGGATATTTTTCCTATATTCTTGATCTCTCCAAGACTTTTATCATAAAGGAGTATTGGATCTTTTCTAAGGCATTTTCAACATCTAAGGATATGATCATGTCTTATTTTCCCTTCAGTTTGTTTATATGACGGATGGCATTTACTTTTTTTTTTTTTTTTTGAACCATTCCTGCATTTCTGGGATGAAGCTTACTTGATCATGGTGGGTGATAATTTTCCTGTATTGTGTTATACAGTTTGTGAGAATTTTTGAGAATTTTAGCATCAATATTTGTAGAGGAAATTGGTCTGTAATTCTCTTTTTTGTTGCATCTTTGAGTTGCTTGGGTATAATGGTAATTGTGTCTCATAAAAAAGTTTGACAATATTCTTTCAGTTTCTACTGTCTGAAACAGTTTGAGGAGTATTGGTTATAGCTCACTTTTGAATGTTTGGTAGAACTGTGCACTGAAACCATCTTGATCTGGGCTTTTTTTTTTTTTCAACTTGGGAGGCTTTTAATGGCAGTTTCAACTTCCTTTAGGGTTATAGGTTTCTATAGGTATTTAATCTGATCTTGATTTAATTTTGGTAAATGGTACCTGTCCAGCTGTCCATTTCTTCTAGATTTTCCATTTTTGTGGAGTATAAATTTTCAAAGTATGACCTGAAAAATTCTCTGGATTTTCTGGGGGTCTGTTGTTATGTCCCCCTTTTCCTTTCTGATTTTGTTGATTTCGATATTCTCTCTCTGCTTTTTGGTTAGTTTTGATAAGGGTTTATCTATCTTGTTGAATTTCTCAAAGAACCGACTCTTTGATTCATTGATTCTCTATATTGTTCTTTTTGTTTCAATTATATTTATTTGTGCTCTAAATTTGATTATATCCTGCTGTCTACTCCTTCTAGGTGAGTTTGTTTCTAATTGTTCAAAGACTTTGAGCTATGCCTTTAGTTCTCTAGTGTGAGATTTCTCTAGGTTTTTCATATAGGCATCTAGTACCATGAATTTTCATCTCAAAACTATCTTCTTTGTGTCCCACAAGTTTGGGTATGTTGTGGATTCATCTTTGTTAAATTCTAGGAAGTCTTTGATTTCTTTCTTGTTTCTTCCTTGACCCAGAGGTTGTTCAGTTGAGTGATGTTTAGTTTCCAAGAGACGGTAGGCTTTCTCTGATTTTTAATGTTGTTGAACTTTAACTTTAGGCCATCATGGACTGATATGACACAAGGGACTATTTCCACTTTTTTTGTACCTAATATTTTTCTTTATGACCAATTATGTGGTCAATTTTAGAGAAAGTTCCATGTGGTGCTGAGGAATATGTATATTCCTTTGTGTTTGAGTGGAAGCTTCTGTATATATCTGTTAAATCAATTTGCCTCATAACCGCTGTTAGAGTCCTCATTTCTCAGTTGAGTTTCTGTCTGCTTGGCCTATCCAAAGGTGAAAGTTGGGTATTGAGGTCCCACTATTAGGGTGTGAGAGTTGATATGGAATTTGAGATTTAGTATTGCTTCTTTTACATAGATAGGTACCCTTATATTAAGGGCATAAATATTCAGGATTGAAATTTCATCTTAACCAAACTTTTCCTGAGATGATTAAGTAATGTCCATCCTAGTATCCTTTAATTGATTTTGGTTTGAAGTCTACTTTGTTTGCTATTAGGATGGCAACCCCAGCTTGTTTCTTAGGGCCATTTGCTTGGAAAATCTTTTCCAACCTTTCACTCTGAACTTTTGTCTGCCTTTAAGTTTGAGATGTGTTTCTTGTATGCAGCAGAAGGATGGCTTCTGCTTTTGCATCCATCGTGTTAGGGTGTGTCTTTTTATATGTGAACTGAGTCCATTGATGTTAATGGATATTAGTGACCACTTATTGATATTTTCTGTTACTTTTGGTGGTGGGTTGTCTGTATTTTCTTTCTCTGGCCTTTTCTTCTGGAGGCTATTGATTTTTTGTGGTTCATGGGTGTATCTGGGATCCTTAGGTTGGAATTTTCCCTCTAATGCTTTCTGAAGGGCCATATTTGTAGATAGGTGTTGTTTAAATATGATTTTGTCATGAAATATCTTTTTTACTCCATCTATAGTGATTGATAATTTTGCTGGGTATAGTAGTCTAGGTTGGCACTCTTACTCTTTTAGTGTCTGTATAACTTCTGACCAAGACCTTCTTGCTTTCATTGTTTCCATTGAATAGTCAGAGGTTATTCTGACGGGTCTCTTTTGCAGCTCTTAAATTTTTTTTGTTCTGTATGTTTTGTGGCTTGATTAATATGTGGCCAGCAGACATTATTTGGCGTCAAATCTATTTAGAGTTCTGTAAGTTTCTTGTATCTTTATAGTCATTTTCTTCTTTAATTTGAGAAAGTTTTCTTCTGTGATTTTATTGAATACATTATCTATGCCTTTGAGCTGGAATTCTCCTTCTATTCCTATTATTCTCAGGTTATGTATTTTCATGTTATCTCAAATTTCTTGAATGTTTTGTGTTATAGCTTTTTTTGCTTTTAGTGTTTTCTTTGACTGATATATCTATTTCTGATACTGAGTCTTCTACTCCAGCGATTCTCTCTTCCATCTCTTGGATTCTGTTGGTTATGTATGTGTGTATGTAATTCCAGCTCTTTTCTTCATGATTTTTATTTCCACCTTTGCCTCATTTTGTGCCTTTTTTATTGCTTCTATTTCACTTTTTAATTCCTGGAATGTTTCTTTTGCTTTCTTGGTTTTCTTTCCAGAATTTGTTCATCTCTTTCAATTTTTTCTTTGTATTTCCTTCTATTTCTTTAAGGGCATTTTTCATAGCCTCTTTGAAGTCTTCAATAATCTTTACAAAGTTGCTTTTGTTGTTGTTTTCTTCTGATTCCTCTTCATGTTCTGTTCAGCTCTCATAGTTGTAGAACCATCAATTTGTTGTGGTGTCGCCTTGTTGTTCTTTATATTGCTATATGTATTCTTGCACTGGTGTCTGCCCATTGCTTCAATAGTTCACAATTAGTCAGCTCCTAGTCAGTTTTGGCTAGAGGGCTTGTGAAACTCCTGTCTGCTATGAGCAAGTTGTCTGTTTGATCTTTTACTCAGCTCTGTACAGGTGACTGTGTTTCCAAGGCCCTTAGTCCTTGTCTGATAATGCAGTTAACCCTTGAGATGGGGCCCAGTTGGATAGGGCCTAGATCCTTCTGCTGGGTCAATTCTGAGATCAGACCCTTGGGCACAAGCCAATTCAGAAGAGGATTTCTCTGGAATGTGGCCCAGGTTTTTGAGATTTGCTCACCTTTGTCTCTGCTCTGGATGTGGATGGAGTTTCAAAGCCCTTTATCCTTGTCTATTGATGCAATTCATCTTGGAGATGTGACCTAGTTGGGCATGGCCTAGAGCCTTTTGCTGGGATGAATCTGAGATCAGACCCTTAGGTGCGAACCCCATCCTGGAGAGAAATTCTCCAGATTTTGGCCCAGGGGTTGGAATCTGCTCACCTTTGGCCCTGCTCTGGATGGGAAGGGAGTTTCAAAGCCTTGATTGTATCATTTGTTTGGATTTAGCTTTGGTAGGACATATTACCCATTTCTTTTTGATTCTCAAGAGTGTTCAATACAGATTTATTTTTATAGTATATTCCTAAAATTTTTTGAAATTTCCTCAGCATCTGTTGTGCTGTCTCTCTCTTTTCTAATATTATAATATATATATGTGTAATATATATAATATTATATATTATCTAAGGGGTTGTCAGTCTTGTTTATTTTTTAAAATAAACAACTCTTTATTTCTTTGAGTACATGTATTTTGCTTTTTGCTTTTAATTCATTGATTTCTGCCATGAGTTGGAGATGGGACCTCAATAAATCAATTTAATTCATTGATTTCTGCCATGAGTATTTCTTTCCATATAATCTTTTTGGTTATATTTTTTTCATTTTTTTTTTTTGCTTTTCTAAAACTTTCCAGTGTGACATTAATCCACTAATAATTATCTCTCAAGTTTTTTTTTTTTTTAATGTAAGTATTTAGGGCTATGAACTTGCCACTTAGTACTGCCTTCATTGTGTTTCATAGGTTTGAGTATATTGTGTTTTCATTTTTGTTCAATCCTAAAAAGTTTTTAGTCTTCTTTTTTGTTTTGACCAAGTTTTCATCTAGCAATAGTGTTCATTTTCTATGATGTTATTTACCTTCTATTGTCTCTCTTGTTACTATCCAGTGTTAACTCAGGGTAGTCAGCTAGAATGCAAAATGTTCTTTGAATTTTCTTGTTTCTTTTAAAATTCTCTTAATCTCTTAATACATGGTAAATTGTGGAAAACGTTCCAGTACTAGTGAGAAGTACATTTAAAGTATTTAGTAGTATCTAAAGTATTTAGATGAACTGCTCTATAGTACTCTAATAGGTCAATTTAATTTTTGATGCTTAAAATCAGTGCTTTTTATTTAGTATTGTCTAGATGACTTGTCTACTCATGAGAGAGAAGCACTGAAATTATTTGCTACCAATGTGTGAGGATTAATACGTAATTTTATTTGTGTTGGTATATCTTTTATGCATTTCAATGCCCTTGTATTTGGTGGATAAATGTGCACACATGTATTAGCTTTGGTAGATTTTTCTTTGAAGAGTATGTAAAGTCCTAATCTCTTCTAATTGGTTTTTGTTTCAAATCTATTTTTGCAGCTATAAAAATAGCTATTCATTCTTGGATTCTTCATTCAATTGCCCTGGATACATTGATTTTTATCCTTTTACTCTAAATAGATGTCTGCTCTTAATGATGAGGTGTGTTTCTTGAATGTAGAAGAAAGATTGACCTTGTTATTTAATCTAATATGCTAGTATGTATCTTTTTTTAGGTAATTGAAACCTTTAATATTGAGACCTATCAGTGAACAAGTGTTTAGGGGGTTCTAATTACTTATTGGGTGGGTATGAAACTTTCCCCTCTTTAGATTTAGTCCCCTTGGATTATTTATTTTTTATATTCTCAGGCATAGTTTACTGGTTTTTATTCTAGTGTAGTCTTTAGAGCCATATTTGTAAGTAGAAATTTCTTATTTTGTTTTTATTGTGGAAAGTTTGAGAAAAAGGGTTTATTTGGCATGGGCTTCAATATCAGTGTTTATTATTGAAGAAAGTCAAGTCAGGAACTAGAATTGGACAGGAACCTAGAAGTGGGAGCTTATGTAGGGGCCAAAAAAGGATATTTTCTGACTTGTTGCACATGTCTTAATATATCTGCTTTTTTTTTTTTTTATAGAACTCAGGACCATTAATCCAGGAGTGATACCACCCTAGTTCTGGACCAACAGGCAGAGCTTCTAGAAGATGAATGAGGCATGGGATAAAGGGTTCCTAAGAAGAGGTTGCAGCAATCCCACAAATAAATTTTGAGGGACTGAAATGGAGGCCAGAAAGGAAACAAATGTCACCTACTTGACTCTGAGTCTAGTCAGGTCACAATGAGAGGGTGGTTCTGCTCTTCAGCAGGAGACAGAAAAGAATGAAGATGGCCTAGAAAGAAATACCAAGTCAGCAGAAAAACTATATATTTATTTTAAATTCTTTTAAAATTATTTTTATTTGTTTTTGTTTTTAATACTATTTCTATTATTGAAAATATATTTTTCTTATATAACATATCCTGATTACATTTTATTTTCCCAAGTTTCTTCTATATAGATCCAGTTACTTTCTGTCTCATTAGAAAAAAAAAAAGCAGGCTTCTAAGAGATAACAAAAAAATAACAAAATAAAAAATTATAAGATAAAACAAAAATAATCACAACAAAATTGGACAAGACAAGGAACAGAATAAAAAGAGAACAAGAGAAGATACAAGAATCAGATATCTACTCATTCACACACTCAGAATTCCCATTAAAAAACACTAAACTGCAAGCTGTATTATATATTCAGGAAACTTGGTATAGATTGTGCCAGCTCTGTGTTTGCTGCTTCCATCTCTGAAAATTCATATGAGTTTTGCTCAGTTGACTTACTGGGCCTGGTTCTCTTGGTCCTCCATCCCTTCTGACCCTTACATTCTTTCTGTGTCCTCTTCTTGGGGAGTGAGGATTCCTGATCCCTAAAGGGAAAAATCTGATGGGACATCTCATTTAGTGCTGAGTGTTACAAGGTCTCTCTCTGTGAAATCTATGGTTATGGGTCTCTGTATTTGTTCCCATTGCTGAAGGAGAAAGCTTCTCTGATAATGGCTGAATATGGCACTAACCTATGACTATAGCAGAATCTCATTAAATGTTATTTATTGCTTCTTTTTTTTTTCCTTTTAAAAAATTTACTCTAGGTCTCAGGGCTATCTAGTTCTTGACCTAGATCCTTGGTCACACAGTAAATGATAGTTATGAGAGCCATCATGTGGAGAGGACCTCAAGTCAAATCAGATATTGGTTGATGACTCGTAAAAGCTCTGTGCCACTATTGCCTTAGCATATTTTTTGAGGCAGGGAAGCTTTATAGATTTGTAGCTATATTGCTGTTTCATTTTCTGGTTTGTTAGCCTAAAAAACACCTTTTTATACAAAAACATGCTAGAACATTGAGGTGAAATGTAATTTACCATATAAAAGATTAGAAAAAATGCACCTGATCATGTCATGAGATTCAAAAAAGACCTTTGACAAAGCCCAACATTCTTTATAATAAAAGCATGGGAAAGATTAGATATATGAGGAACATACCTCAACATAATAAAAGCAATTTACAGCAAAAATATTAGCAAACATCATATTAAATAGAGAGAAACTCAGAGCAATTCCACAGAAACCATCAACAAGATAAAGTTGTCTACGTTCTCTACAATGATTCAATATGGTAATGAAGTCAAAAAAATATGGTAGCCTGAAAATATGGTGATATATAAGTGATTAATATGTAGTATGTAGTCACAGAAAGATTAGACTTTCAGTTCAAAAGTTGACTAAAGGTACAAAGAGATGGCTCAATGATTAAGTATTTATTGAGGAAATCTGAGGGACCTAAGTTCAGATTTCTAGTAGCCATTTAAAGCATATTCAGTGGTGCATATATCTGTACATCCCAGTAGCCACATAGAGAGATGAGAATAGAAAGCAGGAGATATACTGAACTTCACAGCCTAGCTAGATTGGCATATGCAGCCACAAATGAGAATCCCTGCCTTAAACAATATTAAGGTAATAACTGGCACTTAAAGCTGGCCTCCCACTTTCACATACACACTTGACACTTGCACACCCTGACAGAAACAAACAAATAAATATCCATTCAACATATACAAAAACTGCAATTATTTCTAGAGGTACAAATTCTA
The DNA here is from genome assembly GCA_004025045.1 of Sigmodon hispidus. NCBI lineage: Eukaryota > Metazoa > Chordata > Mammalia > Rodentia > Cricetidae > Sigmodon > Sigmodon hispidus. Next base: position 20,590 of record PVIH01021282.1, on the reverse strand, counting down.
TTTATTTTGGTCTTAGTATCAAGTTGGTATGTACTCAATAATATTAATCATTTGGAATAAAATGCCCAACCAGAAATTTCTAGGCATTAATTTGTGTTGGTATGCCTGGAAAAGAAAAGAAATTGGCCTCCAAATCACTGAGACCATGGAACTTGCTCCATTTGGTTAATGAGATTAGTTTGGCAGAAGGGTCCTTTGTCTTTGGGAATACAACAGATCAAACTTCATACTCATTTTTTTGAGGAATAATACCATGGGCATGAACAGATATGTGTGTAGTGGGCTGTGAAGGTGATACAATTTTGTGAATTCATCAGGATAAAAACATCACAGAATTGCTAAAGTAAAATTGGGTTCATGGAGCTGTAGAAATGGCAAAAGTTAAGGTATTAATGAAGAAGTTTGCCTTTTGTAAACTGGGAGGCATTCTAAAAGAAAAGCATGAAATAAGAACTTTTTATTCTATATTCATTTTTTGTTAAGAGATCATTGGTTTTTATTTTCATACTCAGCTATTCTCAGCATAGGCAAAAGTCTATATGTGAGCTGAATTGAGATAGGGTAGTGACACCAATCTGCAAGTCAGAAGAGATGCTAGGATCAAATCTATCTGCCATAGTTAAGTTTCATGATTTGCTTGTGACTTTTCTTTGGGAGATTTGACCAAACATCTTTTCACTTCAGATGACACCACTGACAGACTAAATGAATGATTTTATCAAGTCTAACCTAGTAAACCAGTGAGTTTGTTGAGGTTATATACAGGATCATCAATGACTTGATGTCAGGTATATCACTGAAAGTCCAATAAATATATGATCAATGACTCATGAAAGCTATATGAGATATGTGCTATTAAAACTACCAGCTAGCTGGTCAGTCTTTATTCTCTAGCAATAGTTTACTGCTCACATAACATTGGATAGGGATTCAAGAAATTTGTAAAGTTCAGAGGTTTTTCTGAGACTTCTACATTGTGCTTACTTCATGAATTTTAGGACTCTCCATCTTCCTTCTGGGAGAGACTATTTCATCTTGGAGAAAACAACTACAAAATATTTCTACATGAAGCTGATTGTAAGGTTCACTTACTTATCTGTAAATATCTACTGTTGCTTCAGTACTAGTCTTCCTGTGAATATTCAAACTTTCAGGTGCCAATATCTTTATATAAATTGAAACACAATGTTATTAGTGCCTAGACATGTTCTTTCGCATATTTTTTTGGAGATAGGGTATAGGACCATTCATAGTCTAGGCTGGCCTCAAATTCTCGTAGTTGAGGATGACCTTGAGCTGTAATTGATGCTCTTGCCTCCATTTTTTTTAGTGATTGAATTACTAAATTTCACACCTAGTTTGTACAGCACTGGGGATAGAAATTAAAGCTTTTGTGGGATTGGCCAGCATTCTTCATACTAAACCACATCCTCAGCCCCATTTCTTATAGTTTTAAGATGTACATCCAAACTCTATTCCAATACATATATGGCTTCCATATTCATAGACATATAGGTAGATTGATGATTAAAGGATATATAGAGCTGATAGATAGTTAGATAGATAGATAAATAGATGATAGAATTATGTATGTGTGTTGATAACACTAGAAAGGGGGCATGCAGCAGTAGATATCTTAAAGAAAAGAAGAACATGTATTTACAAAAAGAAATATATAATCCATCTAGTAAAATATTGGGGCAACACTATTTTTTCTCATATTTTACCTTCAAAGGAAATTTAATCAGGAAAGAAAATTTGACTTTATTTTTCTATTTCCCTTAATAAAGACAATCTTGACTTCCAGGTATAAGTGGACTGGCAGAAATTGGTTAGCAAAAGTAGAGCATGACAGTAACAATGCAAATATGAAAGAATATTTTTGCCAGCTCTATGATTTCACAAAGGTGATAGAGAGAGACTTGAAGTTTGCTTTTCCATCTGTCCAGATTGCACAAAAATTGGATAGAAATTTGAAAACATAGGACTGAGCAAAAATTTACTGAGTAAAATCTTATGGTAAAAGCCTCATAATATAAGTTCAAATACACAGAAGTCATGTAAAGGCCAAGCATGTCAGAACTTTCTTCTGAGGCATGGGAGCTTGCTAGTCAGTTAATATAGCCTGTCACATAGGTGCATTCTCAAAATCACAGAATTATTCAAATTGTAGTTGTATTGTGATTATATAAACACATCCAAATATCCAGTCTAATGATTCCCAATCTTTTTGTCACTCAGTCTCTTGACATGGCTCACTTGAGAAACACAACTTGAAAGCTGCTTTTGTCTCTATTTTTGTGATCTAGACTGTTTTTGAGCTTCCTATGGCTGTATTTGGGTTTATTTTACCCATGTTGGGCACATTTGTAGTAGTAAGTTTCTGGCCTAGTCTTTCTGTCTTATCCTTGAAGTTCTGAACCACTCTCAACCCCACTCAGCCTCAAATAATCACACAAAGTTTTATATTAATTTTATGCTGATCATCCTATAGTTGTATCACACTCATGTCAAGATTAAAGTCATGGGTTACTACTATTTGGTAGCTAACTTTGAACTCACAGAAACACAGAAAGATCTTTGTCTCTGGAGTTATGGGCACCACCACTGTCTGTCTGGGAGCCTAGAACATACTTTCTAAACCAAGCTGGCTTCAAACGCAGATCTGCTGGAATTAAATGCATAGGTACCCATACCTGGTTGGGTATAGGTCACCACTCCCTCTCTTTTCCTGTGCTGGGATTAAAGGTGAGAGTTACCTCTCTCTGATCTTCTTGAATTTACTGTTGGTAGATTTCTTCTCTGATATTCCAGACTAGTTTTATTAAATATATAATATAACACCAGATATCCCCTTTGTGTCAAAATAAAAAACGTTATAACTAATATAAGAAAAGCCATATACAATAGGTGCAATAACTATATAATATATACAAATAATAATTACATGAGGAATGTCCAGTCCATTAACAACTGACAAAATCAAAGAAAATATTTCATTATTTATCCTATTCCTTCAGTTTTCATTTTCTTAATTTTTTTCAATTTTTAGTTCTTGAACTGTTTATCCATTTGATCAGTTTTTCTTGGTTTTCTTTAAAGAATTTATTCATTTCTTCCAATTTTTATTATTTTTCTGTTTCTTTAAGAAATTATTTTCTTCTTTGAAGTCTTCAATCTTCATAAATTTATTTTCATGAATTCATTTTAAAAATCACTTTCTTCTGTTTTTTTTTTTTAACATTGGAATATTTAGGTTTTGCTGTTGCAGAGCTACTAGAGTATAGTGAAGCCATATATTTCTTTATGTTGTTATATGTATGCTTGCTCTGGAATCTTCACATCACTTCTTTGGATTGGTGTAAGATTTTATGTGTTTCAGGGGACCTTTCTGGTTCCATGCTTAGCTCATGGTCCACTTGGAATTTTCATATTATATGATGCAGAGAGCTGTTTTCTGTCCAATAGAAACTGGGTACTTCTGTTTTTATTGGAGCTGCACTTGGCCCAATAGGGGCCAGCTGAATTTGTGTTTCAGGGATACACTCTTGGTTCTATAGAAACCCTTGATCCAATAGAAGCTGCAGAAATCTGTGTCTTAGGGAACTGCTGAGGTTGCAAGTTGATGGGTGGGTTTAGGGGATGGGTGGGTCTTGTAAATTTCTAGGTCCTATAAACTGGGTTGTTAATGGGGATACCAGCCTGCAAGGGTCCTCTCTGCTGGCCTGGGATTAGGGCAGCAATTTGTGGGAATGGGAGTTCATGGATTGTGCTTTTTTGCCTAGGTCCCAGAGACTGCACTGGGTTGATGATACTATATTGTATTGGGCCCCCAGGTAACATATTTTGTGAAGAAATGCTTTTTTCTTTCTATCTCTTGCTAGCTTGCCAAGAAACTGGCAATCAACTGAAGCTTACCCAATGGATAGCTTCATCATCCTGATATGTGTAAAGTAACCCCTAGAGAGATTCTTGGCCTGTATTACAAACTCAGCTAAGAAGGAATACCAAATCAGCTTGGGTTGCATTCTAATCAGACTTCCTTCTGCTCAGATGAGCTTTATTCATGCTTTCTAAGTGATTGTCTTTTAACTGACAAAACTTGTTTCAGAGCTTTTTCTTATGTGTATGTTGTACTATTGATATAAATAAAAAATCAATCTATATGTTTAATTTAGATAGTATATATATTAATACAAAGTTAAACACAATACAAATGTTTATATATTGACACAAATAAAAAATTAATCTATATGTCTAATTGAAATAATATATATCGATACAAAGTTAAATATGTAATTGCCCTATTTTACACGTGTCTACCTCTGTCTAAAATATTTTACACATTAATATATATTAAATACATTGTCATTTCCATAATACAATTTCTACCTCTAATTATTTATAATAGTTATAACATTTATTATACTATACACACAAGTTGTTTTATATAAACCTGTTTAAATATATTTTTATACATAATGATATATAATTAAGATATTGTTGTCATTTGATACAAAATATATATTTTAGTCAAATTTTCTAAGCTTGTTATACTTAAAATTATTTAAAAGAGCTATACACTCATTTTAAAATGCCTATTTTTACAATGTTAGCCTCACTTTCTTAATTGATTAAAATTACATATTATAGTTACTCAAATTTATCACCTAACAGTCAAAATACTTAAGCTTTTCAAAAACATGTCAAAATATGCCAAATAAATAAATGTCTTCAACCACTTCATAAACCAAAAAAATATAACATTCAAAATTTTGTTATCTCAAATTTGGCCTTAAAAGACATGACAACTCCTGACATCACCATTCCTTTCTCAAAATAATGTTAAACATCACAGACATCTTACAAAAAATTATCGAGTTTGACAAATAATGGTCTAAAAAACAAAAAGCTACATTTGCTCCGACTGCTGTCAATATACACACTGTCCAAAATAAACAAACAAAATAAAAAAATAAAAACTGCCAAAACCTGCCTAGTCAAAATAAGACAGTCCTACCAAAAATACCCTGCTTCTATAAAAACTTGTCAGATATCTTAGGCCAATAGCCACAAAAATAAATACTCCCATTATACAAAAAAAAATAAAATAAAATAACTGTCCAAATAGTTAACTGTCGTTGTCCTCTCCTAAATTCTAAAAGTTACTTCATACTTCCAACTTTAAATATATATTTTCCTTCTCAAGTCTTAATAGTGTTAAAAATTAAATAATTAAAGTTATTATTACTTCACATTCCAACAAAGACACTCAAGTCTTAAAACTATATTATTTAAAATAAACAACCTTAAAACAATCCCTATACATTTTCTCATATCAACATTTTAAATATTAAATTACACTTTATAGTTGTTGTTTGTTATCAATAGTTTAACCTCACTTATATTAATACCTTTCTCTTTCCAAGACACTGCTTTATAATTATCCCTATAATATATAATTTTATACCTAATTTAAAACCTTCCTATTTAGACAAAACAAAAAAATAACAAAAAATCATATAAATAGATCACGTCAAAAAGCCAAAAACAAAAAAGACATAATAAACTAAAAAAAAAAAAATCTCAAAAATAAACCTCAAAAAAAAAAAAAAAAAAGACCAAAACAAAAAGCCAACATTCTTTCGTCAAAGTTCCAAACCAGTTACACAAGTTTTCAAACTAATGACGCGGCTTCTGACAATAGATAATGCTAGGCCGGCTACAAAAGAGTTCGACAATATAACACGTTACAACTTTATCCCTTAACCTTCTCTTAAAACCTTCTCTATTTTATAAATAATTCTCACAAAATAAATCTCACTTAAAACATATCTCCCAACAAGTTTTTACCACAATATGTGTATACTTTTTAGATAGTTTATGGTTTTAATGCATTTTGATGCATACTGAACCTATGAGTATTTTTTTGTTCACTATTACCCTTTTTAGTCACTGTTCACATGATGTGAGAAACATGTGTGATAAAATCAGATACGGGAGGAGGCTTTATTCTGGCTTACATTTTGAGAGCACAGTCTATCATGTTGAGAAAGGTATGATGGCAGGGACTTTAGAAATCTTGATACATTGTATATGCAATCAATACCAAAAAGGTAAATGCTGATGTTCTGCCTAATTTCTCCTTTTTAATTAGTTCAGGATTCTAATATATGGGTTAGTTATACTAACATTCAAGATGGCCCTTCCTACTTCAGCTATACCTTTCTGAAGACAGTCTCATGGATGTACCCAGAGGTATGATTCCAGGATATAAAGCATGGAATTAGGCAGGCAAGGTGTTGGAGCAATGACTAAGAATCTTCTAAAAGCTGAAAGCTCATCCCCAGTGACATACCTCTTCTAACCAGACAATACCTCCTAATTCTTTCGAGACCATTTTAACAACTACCAAATAGTCAAACATATGAGCTATGGGAGGCATTTTTATTCAAGCCTGGTAGCCTCAAATTCCCAATACTCTTGCCTCCGACTCTGAGTTCTAGGTTACAAATATGTCTGTTTTGAGTCGTGCTACATGCTTTAATACTGGTAAATATTTGTTTACTTTGGTAAACCTTTAAAAATGCTAGATATGTGTTAGTTTGGAAAACATTTAAAAAATAAATCATTAATTTTGTCCTGATTATTTTATTACACTATTTATTTATTTAGTTTCTCTAACTCTGTGTCTCTTCCTCTTCTTTTTTTTCTTTGTGTGTGCACATTCTTAGGATATATACGCAAGTCAGAGAACAACTTTTGATTGTGGATTTCTCCTTTCACTATATGCACCCTAGGCATCAAGCTTAGGTAGTAAGGCTTTCTGACAGGTGCCTTTACCTGCTTAGACATTTGACTGGTCCTCTGAAAGCTTTTCTTCATTTGAAGTTGAAGTTATTCCTGGAAATTACTTTACCTCTTTATTTTTCTTACAACTCTTATTAGCTCTAAGTTTACTGATTTTTAACACATAAATCCTTTTTGTTTTAATTAATTAGTTATAAGGCAGCACTTAGGAGGCAAAAGCAGACAAATCTCAGTGTGTTCCAGGTCAGCCTGGTTTATAGAGCAAGTTCCAGGACAGCTAGTACTACACAGAGAAACCCTGTTTTGAAAAAGAAACAAAAAAAGTCATATTCCTTTTTTTTTTTTTTTTTACAATATTTGAAAGTATTATTTAAAGTTCCATAATGTAGGCATTGGCTTTGACCTTGTACTGCACTTTGAGACTTGAAGGCAAGGCCTGTGGATTGCTAGCTGCATTTTGTGCTTCATGTCCTGTCCTGAATGCTTCTCCCTTCCTCCTGGGATGGGGGTGGGGGGTTAGAAGAAGAAATTTGAGCCGTTTACCTCAAGTCAGTAATTTTCCAGCCAGTGGGGAATTTCTACTGTGCTCTGCCCAGGGTACACCCATTATATAAATCTTAGATGAGCTTCAATAAATGACATTCTCCTTACATGAATGACCCAAGCACCTATGTCTTTCAAACTCCTGAATTGGGCCTGACATGCTGATCACCCAGGAATCATGGGTGCTACACCGTGTATCTACATTATGTATTTAGACCATATCACCCATTATTTTTTCTTGTTCACTTCTCAATCTACTGAACTCCTTGTTTTGTTCAATGAGTCACTGCCAAATTTTATGACTGTTTTGTGACCCAATGACATTAATCATGACTGCTTGTATGAGATGACTTACTGAATATGAACATCTTGCCAGTGCTGCTGTACCACTGAAGAAAGAACTCTTATCCCCAAGCAATCATTATATGACAATAAATCCTCAGAGTGGGGAAGTTTTCTTCTTTTTATTATTATTTTTATAGAATAAAATCTCATTTTTTAACCATGTATCCCCTTGTTTAAACCCCCATACCCCTCCTGAGACCTACTACTCAGTCTCTCTTCTCCCCATTTCCCCATCCCCAACCCAGAAAGGATAAGAGGTCCCGAGGTGGATTAGTTCAGCATCAAAACAGGCAGTCTGATTTTCTCATCCTAATATCAAGAATGGGTTAGGTATTCCTCTGGAGGGAATGGGTTCCAACGTGCTAGTCCAGGGTGCTTCAGGTACCAGGCTGTTCAGTGGTTGTGGTTTGCAGCTTGGGTGTTCTTTGCTTTTTGTTTAAAGTCAACTAATGAGTAAGTACATCCCTGTTTCTCTTTCTGTGTTTTTTGTGATACCTTGTTCAGGAGGATATTGTCCAAATCCTTCCATTTGCCTGCAAACTTTAGGATATTATTTTTTTCTTACTGCTAAGTAGTACTCCATTATGTAGATATAACAGAGTTTATTAATCCATTCTTCAGTTGAGAGGCATCTAGGTATTTTCAGATTCTTGCCATTACAAATAATGCTTCTAAGAACATAGTTGAAATAATACTTCTGGGATGAAAATGTGCAACTTTAGGGTATATGCCCAATAGTGGTATTGCTGGATCCTTGAGAAGATTGATTGACAGTTTTCTTAGAAACCGCCATACTACATTCCAGAGTGGCTAAACAAGTTTACACTCCCACCAACAATGGAGGAGTGTTTCCCTTACTCTGCATGCTCTGGAGCATAGTCTGTAATCTGTGTTTTTAAACTTAGCCAATCTGACAGATAGATGTAAGGTGATATCTCAAAGTTGTTTTGATTTGCATTTCTCTGATAGTTAAACATGTTGAACACTTTTTCAAGTACCTTTCAACCATTTGTTATTCTTCTACTGAGAATTTACTTCTTAATTCTGAACCCCATTTTTGAATTGGGTTATTTAGGGCTTTGAGCACTACTTCCTTGAGGTTTCTATATATTTTAGAGATCAGTCCTCTGTCACTTGAAGAGTTGCTGAAAATCTTTTTCCATTCTGTAGGTTGCCATTTTGTCTTATTGACAGTGTCCTTGACCTTACTATAATTTCTCAGTTTCAGGAGGTGCCTCATATTGATTGCTGATCTTAGTATCTGTGCTACTGGTGTTATATTTAGGAAGTAGTCACCTGTGCCAATGTATTGGAGCATATTTCCTATTTTCTTTTCTGTCAAGTTTAGTATGGCTGGGTTTATGTTGAGGTCTTAGATCCACTTGGATTTGAGTTTTGTGCAGGGTGATAAGTTTGGATCTATTTACATTTTTCTACACAATACCATTCAGTTATGCCAACACAATTAGTTGAAGATATCTTTTTTCCTTTGAATATTTTGGGTCTCTTCATAAAAAATGTGGTATTCAAGGGTGTGTGGGTTAATTTCTGAGTCTTCAATTTGATTTTATTGATCCACAAGTCTATTTTTATACCAGGACTAGGATGTTTTATTACTGTAGCTGTACAATATAATTTGAAATCTGGGATGGTGATGCCTCTTGAGGTTCTTTTGTTGATCAAAACTTTTTTGGCAGTCCTGGCTTTCCTGTTATTCCACATAAAATTCAGTATTGTTCTTTCAAAGTCTGTAAAAAATGTGTTGGAATTTTGATGGGAATTGCATTGAGTCTGTAGATTGCTTTTGGTAGAATTGCCATTTTTTCTATGTTGATCCTACCTATCAAGGAACATGGAAGATCTTTCCATTTTCTGATATTCTCTTCAATTTAATTCTTCAGCGATTTAAAGTGTTTGTCAAATACATTTGATACTTCTTTGGTTATAGTTTCACAGAGTTATTTAATGCTATTTGTAGCTATTATAATGGGTGATGTTTCTCTCATTTTTTTTTTAGTCCTTTTATCTTTAGTGTATAGTAGGGCTACTGATTTCTTTGAGTTACTCTTATATCGTACTACATTGCTGAATGTGTTTATAAGGTGTACAAGTTCCCTGGTAGAATTTTGTTTATCACTTATGTATACAATCATATCATTTGCAAATAGAGATAGTTTTACATCTTCTTTTCCAATTTGTATCTTCTTAATCTCCTTTCATTCTCTTATTGCTTTACCTAAAAGTTTAGGAACTATATTAAATAGATAAGGGGAAGGGGGACAACTTTGTGAAGTTCCTGATTTTAGTGAGATTACTTTTTAGTTTAGTTTAGTTTAGTTTAGTTTAGTGAGATTAGGCTTTTCCTAATTAGTTTAATGTTGGATGTCGGCTTCTTGTAAATCACCTTTATTATATTTAGGTATTTTTCCTGTGTTCCTGATCTCTCTAAAACATTTATCATAAAGGTGTGTTGGATTTTGTCAAAAGATTTTTCAACGTCTAAGGATATGATCATGTGTTTCTTTTTCTTTCAGTTTGTTTATATGATGTATGACATTTACAGTTTTTTACATGTTGACCCATCCCTGCATTTCTGGGATAATGCTGCTTGATTTTGGTGAATGATTTCATTGTATATGTTGTTGTATTCAATTTGCCAGAATTTTGTTGAGAATCTTTTTACCAATATTCATGAAGGAAATTGGATTGTAATTTCCTTTCTTTGTTGCTTTTTTGAGTGGCTTGGGTAATAGGGTAATTGCGGCCTCATAAAACGTGTTTGGCAATATTCCTTCATTTTCTACAGTATGGAACAGTTTGAGGGTATTAGTGTTAGTTATTTTATGAATGTCTGGTAGAATTTTGCATTAAAACCATCTGAGCCTGGGCTATATTAACTTGGCAGGCTTTTAATGACAGCTTTAATTTTCTATGGGTTATAGGTATGTTTATGTCTTTAATCTGATTTTAATTTAATTTGGGCAAGTGATACCTGTCAAAAAAGTTGTCCATTTCTTCTAGGTTTTCCATTTTTTTGGAGTATATATCTCCAAAATATGACCAGTTAATTCTCTGGATTTCCAGATGGTCTGTTATTATATTCCCCTTTTCATTTCTGATTTTGTTAATTTGGATACTTCCTCTGTTTTTTTGGTTACTTTGGATAAGGCTTTATTCTATCTTGGTGACTTTCTCAAAGAAGCAACTCTTTGATTTATTGATTGTATTGGTTTTTTTTGTTTCAATTTTATTGATTTCAGGTCTAAGTTTGATTATTTCCTACCATCTATTTCTTCCAGGTGAGTTTGCTTCTAATTGTTCTACAGGTCTCAGCTGTGCTGTTAGTTCTATTGTGTAGGATTTCTCTAAGTTTTTCATATACACATCTAGTGCTATGAATTTTTCTCCAAAGAGTGCTTTCAATGTGTCTCATTAGTTTGGGTATGTTGTTGATTCATTTTTGTTAAATTCTAAGAAATCTTTGAATTCTGAATTTCTTCCTTGACCCAGAGATGGTTCAGTTGAGTGATGTTTAGTTTCTAAGAGTTGGTAAGCTTCTTGTGATATTTGATGTTGTTGAACTCTAACTTTAGACCATAATGATCTTATATGATACATAGGGTGAATTTCATTTTTTTAAATCTATTGATATTTTCTCTATGACCAATTATGTCGCCAATTTAGAGAAAGTTTCATGGGGTACTGAGAAATATTTATAATCCTTTATGTTTGAATGAAAGCTTCTGTTAATATCTATTGATTCCATTTGCATCATAACCTCTGTTAGACCCCATATTTCGTTATAGAGTCTCTGTCTGGTTGACCTATTGAAGGGTGAAAGTGAGGTATTGAAGTCTCCCACTATTACAGTGTGACATTTAATGTGGGATTTAAGCTTTAGTAGTATGTCTTTTACATATGGTGATGCACTTATATTAGAGGCATAAATTTTAAGGATTGAGATCTCACCTTTATTAATTTTTCCTGAGATGAATTAGTAATGTGTGTCCTAGTCTCTTTTCATTGATTTTAGTTTGAAGTCTACTTTGTTAAATATTAGGATGGCAACACCAGCTTGTATCTTGGGGCCATTTGATTAAAAAATCTTTTCCCAACCCTTTACTCTGAGCCTATGTCTGTCTTTGAAGTTGAAGTGTGGTTCTTCTCTGCAGTAGAAGGATGACTTCTGTTATTTTTATCCATTGTGTTAGGTTTTATCTTTTTTTATTTTTTGAAAATCAATATCAAACTTTATATAAAAAAATAAAACATTCAGGATACCTAAAATATAAGAACCCATACAGTAATAAATCATCTCTTTTCTCTAAAATACATAAAACATAAAAGATAAAATCCTTTTATAGGTGAATTGAGTCAAATCATATTAAGGGATATTAATGACCATTGATTATTCTTTTCTGTTATTTTTGGTTGTAGCTTATAAGTATTTTCCTTCTTTGGGCTTTTTTCCTGTGGGATTGTTTTAATTAATTGTTTGATGAAAATATGTGTATCTGGGATCCCTAGATTTGAGGTTTTTTTCTTTTTCTTTTTCTTTTTTTTTAATGGTGCTTTCGGTAGGGCCAGATTTGTGGATTGATGTTATTTAAATCTGATTTTGTTGTGAAATATCTCGCTTACTCCATCTATGATGACTGATAGTTTTGCTGGGTATAGTAGTCTAGTTTGGCAGACATGCTCTTTTCATCACATTACAGCTTCCAGACCAACTTTCACTTTTTACATCTTCTTCTTTATGTTTTCTGGATCTATGAATATATGCATACATTAATAGAGTAGACGTGTATGTATTTCTAGTGAATACATTATTTTATGCATTCATGAATTAAGAATAAAATTTAATACCCATACAAAGACACATGCACATTGTGGATAATTGGCATCTCCATCAATTTAAACATTTATCATTACCTTATTTTAGAGCTATTTAATATCATCTGTAAAGCCATTTTGAAATTCATAGTTAAATATTGTCACCTATAGATCCCCTGCTGTGCTATAGAACATTAGAAGTTGTTCCTCTTTCCAAACTATAGACTTTTCCAGCTACCATTCTTTTTTTTTTTTTTTTTTTTACCCCTCATCTCCCTTTTTCAGGCTATGGTAACAACATCTCTATGGTATTGTTTCATAAGTTAATTTTTGAAATGGATCTTTTACAGAAATAAGTTAGAATTATTTTAAAATCACTTTGAGATTTTCTTCTAATCAGGGCTTTCCTTAGACTTAGTAGACTTTATTTGGCCAGTACTGTTATGATCCTTTTATCAGTCTAGCTCCTAGCTTTGCTAAATTTTTTTAAAGGGCATTGTGTAGATAAAATTCTTCTTCAGAGTTTATTCTGAATTTTCTATGTTGATCCAATCTAAACAGTGAATACCAAAGAGTGAAAAAGGAAGTAAGTGTAATGTTTCAGAAGGACTCAATCTGCTGTAGCTGGCTGTCTGGGATAAAAGGGTCTTTGTGCCAAGCAAATTGAGCCACATCCAAGGCCCCAAAAGGATAAGAAAGCAGTCCTACTTGTGCAGGTAAGAAAACAGTCCTATAGATAACTCGCTTTCATCTCAGTAAGACTGTTGAAGACAGCAGACCTGTAGAACTAGAAGGTAAAATGCAACTTCATATAACTTTGTGGTAATTAGACTTGTAGCATAAAAAAATGCAGATCCTCTAATCTCATGATGAAACCCACCCTGGCTCTCTGCAGTAAACATAGTACTTTATTCACTAACCTGGCTTTGGCTTTTATTTATTTCACACTAATACATTCTCATTATCATTTTTATTGTTAATTTTTCATGTACATTCATTATTTCTATGAAGAAAAGTTAGAAAATCTGTACTGATTGTTATTCTTCACCAACCTCATCTACAACTAAATTAAACATTTCCCTGTGTATGTTTTTTAAGTATTATTTATATACTGCTGAAATGAGTGGCAGAAACATGAGTGAATGAAATTACATGTGGTAGTTCTTTTCCATAATACCAACTCATGGAAGGTGGGGCAAGAAAATCAGAAATTCAAAAACCTAGATTTAAAGTGGGTGTTTCTTTTCAAAGGGTTTAAGTAAGAAATTTTCTGATCAAGTACAGGGTTTTAGCTAATTTCAGATGTAGTCAAGCTGACAATAGAACGACTATCACAGCTCCACTTCTCTTCATCTTTGTCCCCATTTCATTTCGTCCTTTCTCCCCCTCTCCTGGACTATATAACGTTCTACTACTTCTCCCAACTCAAGAACAAATAAGTGTGTGAACAAGATCACTTTGGCAGAGAAAGTGCAGAAAATTTTTGTTCTGTGCTACTTAACACCTCAAAATTCAGTGCTTCTGATCTGGAAAACAAGAAGAAAAATATTAAACTCAAATAATATTTGTGAGGACAAAAATATATGTGGCATTTATGAGTAGATAGCTGTTTTGATATTAGGGACTCTAAGTACTTCCTTTTCTTAATCAGAACGGAATAAGCAACAGACTCTGTAAGTAAACATATACTTCATGTTGATGGGACTTAGTAATAAAGTCAAGAAAAAAGAACATGAAGGGAATTATTTTGAGTTATTATATACAACTTCTGTAATTCTTGATGGTCAATTGTTTGCTCTTTGTTCATTAGGTTAGATTTGCTCACTGTTCATGATTGTAAGACAATCTAATGAACAGTGAGCAAATATAACCCTTATACAAACACAGCTTTTTTCCACAGTCTGAGAGCCCACAGATACATTGTTTTCCCTTTGTGTGGCTCATGTTCATCACATAAGTGGATAACATTGCCTTATTTTCAAACCCAGTCTGTTGATAAGAGCAGACACTTAGTATGAGAATTTCAATTTTGATGTGGTTTTTGGATGGCTGGTCATGTGATAATTTACTGAAGCAGGCTTTGTTTTCACAGCAAACCATAGGAAGAACATGTCTTTTTAATTAGTTTGAATGTTCTGGGCATTGAAAATAATTTAATTAGACACGACTGATATAATTGTTATTTGGCAATAAGAACAGATGTGCAGAAATGACAAAAAGGGAGTTTAAAAAGCATGATTATTTAATCAATCTAATCATTCCATTTATATTTATACATCCAAGTATATCAATTATCTTTTAATTAATACCTAAATGTACATAAAGCATATATTGTACATTTTTATATATACCATAATATGCACATGTATTATATGTTTTAATTTTATATGTGTGCTAATATTTTATATGTAAAATATGTCCAGGTGACATAACTATAAGACATATGTAACATATGTGTAATATGTGATATTAATATGTATCTTTTTCACACATGACATATATGTATATTTAATTCATATTTGAAATTTCTCAGTTTATTTGCATTTAAGAATGTACTTAAATAAGTTTGGTGTTGGTTTATTTTCATGAATTTGTCTTGATTCTGCACATTTAGCACAATGAGAGTCTTTGCTGAAGAACAGCTTTTCATGAATACTCATTTAGAACCAATTTTCAGAGACAAAAATGGGCCAGGCTTGGTGATAAAGCTACTCTGGAAGGTAATAGAAGAGAAGATTGAAATGTAAAAGCAAAGTGTTTCATATCAGTTTGGGTGAGTGACTGAGTATATGTCTCAAAATAAGAGGTAGAATGTGGTATGTAAATGTTACTAGGTCAAATGTCAAATGACCTAGTGACAGATTAGATATCAAACATGTGCAAGGTTCTATGTTCAGTCCACAGTTCAGTCAAGAAAGAAGAAAAATAAACAAAATAAATAATGGAGGGGAGAGCATGTACCTTGACCTAGAAGTAGGGCTTTTTGGTCATCACAGATCTGGAATTCACCTATGACTTTGGGGCTAGTGTATTAGAGCCATGGTTGGAATGCAGCTTAAGATCATGGTGCATATACATAATTGCCCTTCTCTCTTGTGCTATTAGATAAAGGACCTGACCTGCTGAGTTAAGTATGTGGACCAGTCCAACCTTTCCAGAAACTTCAGGACAATTTAGTCTTTTCTATCAGTGACTATTGCCCTCTGAACCTTAATAAATATGAATGCTTCTTTATCAGTTGAAAGTGATGATAATTTATGTTTGATTCTCTTGTATTGCCAGTTCACAGATAATGACATGAAGACTTATTAACTATAAAATTTTAGCCTTAGTTTAGGCCTGTTCTCAACTATGTCTTACAACTTAAATTACCTGCATCTACTAATAAGCATTCTGCCACGTGGCTTTTTTTTTTTAAACCTCTTCTCCAATCTCTAGTCAGTTCTTTATTAAACCAACTATAAGGCACCTTAGCAAAGACACGTCTTCACAGTATACAAAAAGATTAACCCACAATAGGAAAATCTGCTGCTTTTCAGTGAATTCTTACATTAGAAGTCCTACTGGTCTCCTGGTCTTTCAAACAGGTAAAGGAAAACAACAGTTTATTGGCTCATATTGTCCACTAACCAGGCAATGTTAGTCATGATAGACAAAGCACTATTAATTTTATTTTCAAAGAAATTTAAGACTTAGTTATCATAAAAAGTGATATTCATAATATTAGTATTACTAGGTTTACTTGAATAATTATAGTATGAGTGAAGATCTAATTATTATTTAGAATAAAATTGATCTTAATCAACTTGTTCTATATTGTATATTACATTGTTGTATATGTGTATGATATGTTTGTCTTATAAAATATTGTCAATATTTTACTTTTAGTGACATATAACCATCACAAAGATTATGCAATAGATTTTTATGATAATATCCAGTTTATTAAGTTGATTGTTCTAGTTAGAGAGGACAATATTAACATATAAATTTTATGTCACGATTCCATTTTAGATTGATAAATTACACAATGACTCACAATGAGACTCAAGGCCATAGACTTTAGTGTTATCTCATGTTAAGATTCCACAGAAGGAAGAAATATCCTAATAGGTTTCTCTCTGTGTCTCTATGTCTCTGTATCTCTTTCTCCCTATCTATCAGTCTCTCTCTCTCTCTCTCTCTCTCTCTCTCTCTCTCTCTCTCTCTCTCTCTCTCTCTCTCCCTCTCTCTCTCTCCCTTCCCCCCTCCTCAATTTTAAAAATGTGGGCAGGAGAGACAGCTTTATAGTTATTGTTATAGAAGTTCTGAGTTCTGTTTTCAGTGTTCCAGTTAGTTAGTTCTCAGCTATCCTAAACTCCAGCACCAGGTTTCAGACAGCCTGTTCTTGTCTCTCATCACTACCTGCTCACACAGAGACATCCATGTAATTAAATTACCCAGAAACTTAAAATAAATAAACCAAAATCAAACAGTTATAAACAAATTCCATAATAAAGTCTGTCCAAATTTCATACATTGTCTTATTCCACCTATATAGAACAGACAGATTTATGGGGACAAAAGTGAGCTGTAACTGTCATGGTTTAAAGCATGTGTTTTGTAGGAAGCTAATGGCAATTTTGAGGACTGAATAGATTCTGAAATTAAATAGTGAGGATGTCTGCAAAACTTTGTGAGGACACTAAGATAGCTGAAGTACATATATTTAAATGATAAATTAAGTATAATTATTTAATTTAAAAAATTATTTGAAATACAGGCATTTAGTAGCTGCACACTTTTGCATCATTTTCTTTCTTTCTTTTGATATTTGTGTTATTTTTCTTTCTTTTTTCCAGCATAATATTTTTATTTATCATTTGGTTATTTTACATAATGCAGCCCATGAAACTCAGTTAGAGACATGCTAAACTTGTAATGCACAAATCAAAAATCATGAAGATTATTTCCACTGTAATGACAGAAAACAGACAAAAATTCCCATCCTATGACCTAAATGTGTTTTACTCTTCTTTTATTTTCTTATCAGTGTTTCCAGGAGAGTTTATTTCTAACTGTATACGTTATGTTTTAAATATATCATTTTACATGTGTATGTGTTTACATGTGTGCATATTTCATATGTGGAAACATGCGCACATGCATATAGAGGTCAAATGTGGACATCCAATGTCTCCTCTATTGGCCTACAATTCATAATTTCAAGACAATTTCTCTCACTGAAGCTGGAACTCACATACTTAGCTAGACGAAAAGCAGTAGGCTCCATTCTCCAGACCACCTTAGTGCTGAGCTCACAGGTAGGTTGCCATCCAGTGGTTTATGTGGATACTAAGGATTGAACTCAGGTCTTAAGGTCTGTGTAACAAGTACTATTTTTTAATCATTCAAAGACTGTTTTTAATAAAATTTTATCTATTCCTTACAATGTCTATATTTTTTTTTCTTGTTTTGATAACACTGTAATTTTGAGATTCTACTTTACTTTTGTTTTTGTTTTATTTTCTTTCTTCCCCAAATGATATGGTGCTCAGGGTCTGAAAATTTAACTGTGCTTTTTTTCTCTTTATTTTATTTTTAATTATGCATATATGTGAGTCTTGGTGTAGGTATGTACTTATGAATTTAGTGCCCATGGATGCTAGGTGAGGGCCTCAAATCCTGGAAGCTAAGGTTGTAAGAAGCAGTATGGCCTGCTCAATAAACAAACAAACAAGAAAAAAAAAAGCCAAGCATGCCCAAGCTGCAATGCTGGAAATGGAGCTGAGGTCTGTAACTCAAATTGTGATTGGTCTTAATAATAAAAACCTAGAGCCAGATATCAAATGAAAATGCTGAAAGATCAGAGAGACAAAGGAGCCACTTGAAAGACTTATTACCTCTACAAAATCCAAATGCTCAATACAGCTTGGATGAGCTCCTGTCTCCTCTCACCTTATATTTCTCTCTCTGCACAGACATATCATACCCTGTCTCCACCAACCTACTCCTGGGATTAAAAGCTTAAACCGCCCACATATTGTGATCAAAGGCATAAACTTCCAAATGCTGTGATTAAAGGTAAGAGTTTCCACTGCCTGGCTCTGTTTCTCTTTTAGACTGGATCAATCTCCTAACCAAGGGTAACTTCCTCCTTCCAAGTGCTGGAATTAAGGTTTGTGCCACCACTGCCTGGCCTCCATGACTAACTTGTGGTTGGCTTCCCTCTAATCTTCAGTCAAGCTTTGTTTGTTAGAGTACAAAAAAAATAACACCAAATGGGTCCATGACAACATCTGCACACACCCCTAACTGCTGAGCTATATCTCCAGTCCTTGACTATGCTACTGTATGTGATTCTATTGATTTACCTCTTACATCAGGAATAAATTCCGATTAAAGAAAATAAAACAGAGATCCTTTGTTATTTCTTGTCTGCCACTTAAAGTAGATGTATCATATTGCCATTCTAAATTTCCATTAGTACTGATATCTTCATGTTTGTTATTGTCTTCTTAATGGGTATAGAAATGACAGGACACTTTCCACTTTCAGAATTAAATTTTTTAGTTAAATACAATACCGTACATAAAATTCTCCTTTAGGATGAGTCATTTTCTTCTTGTCAATCATGCCTTCAATCCTCACAAGGGCCTATAGTTTTGTATTTTGGCATTAAAGTGTTGTTTGATGCTTTTTATAAGGAGACAGGGCACACACACTGGGAACACAAAACAATTTAGGGTAATGATTATATCACATCCAATTTGATGAGCCCATAAGTTTCTTGAGGATACTTCCTAGAGTGCAGGTAACACAAAGGAAGCTGTATTATTGAAAGACCAACTGAATGTGATGAGGCAATTAGAAAACCAAACATCCAGAGACTCTCAGGAGGACCAGTAGGCAGCGCTACAAGCCTGAGTCATTCCTCTCAGCAGCTCAGATGGTCAGTCACTTTGTCCAGTGTTTGCTGCTTCTATACCTTGGAGACAGAACTAGAACAATCCATAGGTATCAGTTCCCACAGGCACATAAATAGTGTTTACTTCCTGAGTCTCATAAGCATGCCTCTCTTCCTGAAAGTGCTGTTTTAATCTGGAAAAATAGCAACAATACATATCACATGTCAATTTATAGCTTATTTGACAGCTTCTTTTATCCTTATTTTTCCAGTTTCTCTGAACTATACTAGCTGGAAATTAATTAATAAAATGTATGCAAACAGCATTTCTAACTTCTTCTGCTTCCAAAAATGCTGTGAATTTGTTCACTCTCATGAATTCCAGTTTGCTTTGATAGAGAATTTTTGCCTATGTTGGAGAGGATGTGGAACAAGGGGAACACTCCTCCATTGTTGGTGGGAGTGTAAGCTTGTTCAGCCACTTTGGAATGCAATATGGAGGTTTCTCAGAAAACTGAGAAACAATCTCCCCAAGGACCCAGCAATACCATTTCTGGGTGTATACCCTAAAGAGGCACATTCACATACCAAAGGTATTAGCTCAGCTATGTTCATAGCAGCATTATTTGTAATAGTAAGAACCTGGAAACAACCTAGATGTCCCTCAACTGAAGAATGGATTAACAAACTGTTGTACATCTACACAATGGAATACTACTCAGCATTAAGAAAAAATGATATCCTAAACTTCGCAGGCAAATGGATGGATTTGGAGAATATCCTCCTGAGCAAGGTATCATAATCTCAGACAGATAAACAGGGGATGCACTCACTCATTAGTGGTCTCTAAACAAACAAACAAGAAAAAAAAGCCAAGCATGCCCAAGCCGCAAACCATAACCACTGAACATCTTGGGATCAGAAACACCCTGGCTGACCCTTCAAACCCCAGTCCAACTATAGGAACACCTGACTCACTCTTGAGGGAGGGGGGACAAAACTGGATTTGGCCAGGAGTGGAGACTGATCCAAGCATTATTGGGTCAGTGGGACCATCGGACTGTCTGCTCCCTGCACAGGGAGGGGATGGGGAGTTGCAGAGAAGAAAAATGACAAGATGTGGTGGGAGGGGGAAGGGACTTTGAATAAGGATATACAGGGACGGAAAAAAAA
>PVIH01021281.1:0-30148 GCA_004025045.1 Sigmodon hispidus | reverse complement strand
GTCTCCACTTCTGGCCAAATCCAGTTCTTTCCCCCCCTCCCTCAAGAGTGAGTCAGGTGTTCCTCTAGGTGGAGTGGGATCCAAAGGGTCAGTCCAGGGTGTTTCTGATCCCAAGCTGTTCCGTGGTTGTGGTTTGCCGCTTGGGCATGTTTGACTTTTTTTCTTGTTTGTTTGTTTAGAGACCACTAGTGAGTGAGTATAGTTAAGATTTTTAATAAAAACATAATATTGTTTTAGCAAAAGCTATTTTTTTAACTGGGCAAACTATCTTCCACATGAAACACTACAGGATATTTTTATAACCAAGGGTCAGCTTTCTAAGTATACCATCATAAACTTTATTAAATTTGAAAGTTAAGTTCATAGAATATTTTTCTCTATAATCCCCCAAAAGCCAAAGTAATATTTTAGTAATAGATGATCAGCTGACATTTTTCCAAGTTGTTATTCAACTCTGTGATGTGAAATCCTTACTGTTTCTGAATGAGATTTAAACTCTGGGCAAGAACAGCATTAGGAGTATTACAGTGTGCAGCAGGTGCACATGGGATAAGCATGCTTTATTCAGAATTAGTGGTCAATTATTTCAAACATTATTGCACCATTGATAAATGATATCTGGGTCTATTTTATGTAAGTGTAAAAAAAAGTACCTGGGGCTGGTGATCAGAAGGTCATTTAACACATAATATTAGAGGCAAAAGGAACAAGATTGACATTCCCATCTGTTCAGCCCCCACCGTGAGGACCATCCAGGCTATATCACAATGTAGTAGATGGCACTGTGATGAAAACACATTTGATAGAGAGGGATCACGTGCAGAGACAGGAGGCCACAAGCTGTACAAAGCAGGCCCAGGCAGTTCTCTTCTATCTATCCTTTCATACAGGAGCTAACCTGGGTCCTGAAAAAGCTTCATTAACCCTCCCTAGAACAGCCCTCCAATGACTTTATGACTTTACACATCCACCTCTTAAAGCTTCTACTTCCTTCGAGTTGTGAAACTGACAATCGAGCTGCAAGCTCATAGGCCATTGAGGGATGTGCTCAAAGCATGTCCAGACCACAGTGTATTGCTTTAAAGAAGCTATTGCTGTAATTAATCAAATCTGATACACCATACAATGAGTTGATATTTATTAAGGGGAGTGAACAAACTTACAAATACAAGAAGGAATTCTAGGAGAAACAGAACTTGGGGAAGCTCAGTTTCCTCCTGGAGATACAGGAGCTGAAAGAGAGGGAGGGAGTCTGGGTCTCGGGTTGTCAACAAATTCTGGCCACGCCCCATCAGGGTCCGGATTCTTGAGGTCACAAGGGCTTCCTTGGGTAACATTTGAATCCCCACTACAAGAAGCTATGTAGAATTATTTTAAGTTTCCAGTTCCTCACTTACCTTCACACTCTCTGATCAGTTTCTCCCATTTCTCACGTCAGCAAATACTATTAGAAATGTTGTGGACTTCCTCCTAGTATTGGCCTCTTTTTAAATAAGCATACAGTCCAACTCCTCTGCCTCAGGAGCATTAGAAT
Organism: Sigmodon hispidus; assembly: GCA_004025045.1. Taxonomy (NCBI): domain Eukaryota; kingdom Metazoa; phylum Chordata; class Mammalia; order Rodentia; family Cricetidae; genus Sigmodon; species Sigmodon hispidus. The sequence goes on along the minus strand of PVIH01021281.1, from coordinate 28,614 downwards.
TAGGGTCAACTCCTAAATCTGTAACCTCAACCTTCCTTCTTTCTTAGACCATGGTATAGCCATTTGCTTCCACCAGCATAGGAATCCTCCTCCTTTTCCTCCTCCTCCTTATTTTGCAACTATAAATGAATTCTCAACCACCATAATCACTTACATGTCTTTCAAAGGGTGAACCTAACCAAGGTTTCCTATATTTTCTAGATAGAAATAAACAGGCTACAATGATGGAGAATTCTTTAGAATAGACTGTTTATGTTGCTTATAGATTTGTTTACAAAAACAAATGGAGCAAATTAGCTGAGGGAAGTGTCTTCATGGCAGTTCTGGTGAGGTACAGAAACAGTGACACCAGGAAGCACAGGCGAGCAGTGTAGTGGGAATTCTGAAGCATGAGAGAACACCTCGCTAGCGATGACATTGGAGCTGCCATTGTGTTTCTTAGGGATCAGGGATTCACTGGAGGAAAAATTACACCAATAAAGCCCTTTCAGTCTAAGGAGTAAAACTGCATGGAACTTGTCTTTGACATTCTTTTTGCATCAACCATGCTTTGATTCCAGGGAAATCTTTAGAATATACAATGTACTGTGTACAAATGAACTATATACTGAATAAAATTTTTCACTTAGAAAAATATAAATTACACCTTCTCTAGGGTCAATCATATTGAATTTCAAAGTTCAGTTAATTTATTGAAAATCTCAGTTATTAAAATATACACACCCCAGACATTAAAAGCATGAGGTGGCCTTATTTCTGCATATTTTTAATTGAGATATTAAAATATTATGAAACCATAATAACTCTTTTCCTAATTTTCCCTCAAACTGGAAATTTCATAACACTAGGGCAACTTCAGCCAGTGTTCATGGCTCCCATCTTGCAGGTGGGCAACTCTGTCACTCATTCTGCTTTTCTAGACTTTTCCTCTCTCTACAGTTACAGGGTTTTCTTCAGAAAGTGATTTTGAAGATTACATTATGTCAACTGCCAACTCTAGAAATGTTCTGGCTGCTATTGTGTTTAACCACAGCTTCACAAACAGCACTGATCCCCTGCCTAAGAAGGTGAGAAAGTTTTCTATAGAAACCTTATGGTGGGGGCTGCAGAGGCAGCTTGGTGAAGAAGAACCCATTGTGTGTTATTGCTCTTCCAGGGAATCTGAGCAGCTTATAATAACCTATAACTCCAGCTTCAAGAGATCTGACACACCCATGTGCATATATGCCCCCAACAGAAACACACAAGAATACAAAATTAAAAATAAAATAAATATTTTTTATTTAAAAGTTTTTTACATACCATCCACTGTTTCCCCTCCCTCCCCTCTTCCCATTCACTTCCCAGCTTCCCCTCACTCACTCCTCAGAGAGGCAAGGACACCCAGGAGGAAGCAGTACAGTCTGACATATCAAGTTGAGGCACAACCAATCATCTCCCTCCCCCACCCCCAGTATTAAGGATGAGCAAGATATCCCTCTATAGGGAATGGGCTTCAAAAGGCCAGTTCATGCATTAGGGATAAGTTCTGTTTCCATTGTCAGAGGGTCCACAAACTGCCCAAACCGCACAACTGTTATTCACATTCAGAGAGCCTAGTCTGGTCCCATGAAGGTTCCCCAGCTGTCAGTCCAGAGTCAGTGAGCTCCCAGTAGCTCAGGTCACTTGTCCCTGTGGGTTTCATCATCATGATCTTGACCCCTTTGCTCATATTAGTCTCTCCTCTCTCTTTTTGACTGGACTGGTACTCTACCCAGTGCTTAGCTGTGGATCTCTGCATCTGCTGCCATCAGTGGCTGGATGAAGGTTCTATAATGACAATTAGGGTGATCATGAATTTGATTACAGGAGAAGACCAGTTCAGGCACCCTTTCCACTATTGCTTGGAGTCTCAGCTGGGGTCAAGTTTGTGAATTCTTGGGTATTTCCCTAGCACTGAGTTCCTCCCTAACCCCTAAATAGCTCCCTCCATCAAGATATTTATTTTATTTTTCTTTCTCTCTGTCTTACTCAACCATCTCATTCCCTCATGTTCTTTTCCTACCTCCCTTTACCCACCCATAATCCCAATTTACTCAGGAGATCTTATCTATTTCCCCTTTCCAGGGGACCCAGGAATGTCTCTCATAGGGTCTCCCTGTTACCTAGCTGCTCAGGGGTTATAGATTGTAGCCTGGTTATCCTTTGCTTTACATCTAAAATATACTAAAGCCTCTTCACCAAATACTTCTGGTACAACTGGATGTCACCATGTAGAATAATGCAAATTGATCTATATCTATCACCCTGCACAAAACTCGAGCCCAAGTGGATTAAAGACCTCAACATAAATCCAGTTACATTAAGCCTCATAGAAAAGAAAGTGGGAAATAGCTTTGAACACACTGGCACAGGAGACCACTTTCTAAATATAACACTGACACCGAGATAAACAATTAATAAACAGAAACTGAGAAGCTTCTGTAAGGCAAAGGACACAGTCAATAAGACAAAATGACAGCCTACAGAATGGGAAAAGATCTTCACTAACCCTATATCTGGCCAGCAGCTGATCTTTAAAATATATAAAGAACTCAAGAAACTAGAGATCAAAAAAACCAAATAATCCAATTTAAAAAATGGGGTACAAATCTAAACAGAGAATTCTCAAGAGAAGAATCTCACATGGCCAAAAGACACTTAAAAGAATTTTTTAGCATCCTTAGCTATCATGGAAATGCAAATCGAAACAACTCTGAGATAGCATCTTATATCTTTCAGAATGGCTAAGATCAAAACACTGAAGGAGAGAATGTGGAGTAAGGAGAATACTTCTTTATTGCTTGTGGCTTCTACAACCACTTTGGAAATCAGTATAGCAGTTTCTCTGAAAACTAGGAATTAATTTACCTCATGATCCAGAAATACCACTCTTGGACATATTACCCAACGGATGCGCATTCTTACCACAAGGACATTTGCTCAGTATGTTCATAGCAGCATTATTCATAGTAGCCAGACCAGGAAACAACCTAGATGCCCCTCAACTGAAGAATGACTCAAAAAATGTGGAAAATTTACACAATAGAGTACTACTCAGCAGTTAAAAAAAAATGATCCTGAAACTTGCAGTCAAATGGATGGAACTAGGGAAAAAAACATCCTCAGTGAGGTAACATAGACCCAGAAAGTAAATATTTTCAGCAGAGAAGCCTAAAAGCTGTACTTCTGATTTCTGTAGAGTTAATGAACCAGACATATCATTATTGCATTTAATAATGAAGAGAATAACTTGCCCCTTGATCATGACATGGAGTTGGGTCCAAACCTAACTAATTCCAGTGTCTATTACTGTGCTAACAAGGGAAGAATTGTATTTACTGTCTATCAGGCCTTCTTCACAAACTTGGATCTTGGAAAATACAGACAGCTAAGGATATTACTTCTGTTGCTGTGCCCAATGTGGCAGCTGCATGTACCCTGCTGATGCTGCAGAAGTAAGCATGTTTCCTAGGTCAAAACGCTTGCTATGATAAAGTGAATGTATCTTCACAAATGCTAAGAATGCCCCTTTCCCCTGGGTCACAGGCAGATGCAAAGTAATAAATGAATATTCAAATGGAGTTTCAAGACAGAAGTTTTAAAAACTTATTGCCTGGCCAAGGATAAATTCTATTGCCTAAGGAACTAAATTGTAGTTAAGAATACATGTGCTCTAGGGTTTCTGTTACTATAAAGAGACACCATAACCTTGTGTAGTCCATCATCATCATGGAAGGGGGTATGATGGCTAGGAGTATGGCAGTATGCAGGCAAGCATAGTCTTGGAGAAGTAGCTGAGGATTCTACATCTCACAGGACGACGGGAAGTGAACTGTCACAATGGACAGTATCTTGAACATATATGAGACCTCAAAGCCCATCTCCACAGCGACACAATCCTTCCAGTAAGGCCTGACCTACTCCAGCAAAGCTACACCTCCTATTAGTGTCACTCTTTTGGGGGATCCATTTTCTTTCAAACCACCCCAGCATATATTCACCAAGCCACACTGAATCAGAAGCAAGGCATCAACAAATACTGCGTATAATTCTGATAACTGCACCCAAGAAGGAGAGACAACGACAATGTTTTGAACTCAATGTTCTTGTTATTAATGGAAATGAACAAAGTATAGAATGTGGATTCATATAGAGCCAAAATTCAGTGTACAAGGTACAGCAGCTGTCAGTGGGAAGTAAAGTCGGGTCTACAGGTGGAGCCATTGGTTTCTCTTTATTCTGTTTTGTCTCCTTGGTCCCACCATATGTCACCATATGACCCTCAGGTTACTGGCTCCATTAGAGCTGCTGTAGGCTCATCACTGTATAGACATGTCTCCAGTGCAGTTTAAAGCTTCCCATATTCTGCCTTTGTTTCATAGCCTCCCTTGTCCTGTCCAGCTGCTTGCTTTCCCCAATATGGAGTATTCTGAGCTCCACATTGTCTCCTGTCCAGACAACCCCTTTCCTCTTCCACCCTTCCATAAATACTACAAATGCATCTTTATCCCCAAATTTGAACTTAACATTATTAAGTCTATCTTCCACTAGGACATGAGCTCTTCTGAGAAGCAGCAGCTGTTCTTGAATGTAGAGTAATTTCTCAAATGTTTGTAGTAACACTTCAGTATATAATTAATTACATCTGCCCATCTCTGCTAGTCTAACCAATTTCTCCATCTAAGTACTGCAATTATTTGTTTGTTTGTCTTAGAGAGGGTTTCTTGGTATAATATAATGTACCTTAAAATTTATTCAGTTCTCCAGGATTAGTGGCCTTTTCTTTCAGGAAATATGCAGCTTTCCACGTCACTGTTTTACCCCCCTTCCTTCTCTGTCTTCCTCAACCACATCTAGGAAAGGAAGAGATTTGTCTTTAGAAATAGTTGGCTAACATGAAGAGAGTATAAATTGATACTCCTTTTGGAATTTCTCATTTTAGTACGTATGTCAGATATCCTCCTAGGGAAAATACGGTTATTGTAGTCATGAGTGGCTGCTATGCTTTCTTACTACAAACGCAGAGCAAAAATCCAACTGTTTTTGACACTTCAAAATAACTCACATGTGATGTGTCATGTGACAGGCTTGCCTTCATTTTATGAAGTCCAAGATCTGCTCAGATACTCAACAATATACCCTCAACATTTCATATTCCTGATAACACTTTAAAAGTAATTTTGTTTCTGATTCTCGGCATGCTTTTCTTTCACTTTATACATTTAATTTGTATTTTGTTGCTCTCCCTAGGTAAAATACTACCTGCGTTTTAGTAATTTTAAAAAGAATATGAATGCTCCAGCATATTTTCAAGGGCATACGTGGTTTACAAATTTTCTCTTTCCACCTGTGCATCTTCTGGAACCCAGAAACCTATACGATGCAGACGGAGGCAGTCCTGGTGAGCTGATGTTTAACCTCCCTATCTTATTATCCCATTACATTGTAAGATAGATGGATTCATATTTCTTCAGTTCTGTGATAGAAAATATAATTAAATAAATAATTATTAATTATTTCAAATAACTAATTTGAATGAATACATTTTAGATAGAATTACATCACTTTCCCCTTTGCTTATTTGCCCTCCCACCCCATTCAGGTGAGCTCCCTCCAACCTCTCCCATGTTCACTGAAAACTGATATCTTCTTTTTTTGATTATTATTGTTTTAGATGGGTAGGTAGGTAGGTAGATAGACAGACAGACAGAGTCAAACTGAAATAGCCATTTTAATATCTAACAAAATAAATTTCAGATCAAAACTAATCAAAAGAGATAGGGAAAGATATTGCATATTCATCAAAGGAAAAATCCACCAAGATGACATTTCAATTCTTAACATCTACACCCCAAACACAAAGGCATCCATGTTTGTACATAAAACACTACTACACCTTAAATCACATACTATCCTTCACACACTGCTAGTGGAAGACTTCAATACCCTACTCTCATCAATAGACAGGTCATCCAGACAAAACTAAACAGAAATGCTGAAGCCAGCAGACATTATAAACCAAATGGACCTAACAGATATTCATAAAATGTTTTATCCAAATATAAGAGGATATAACTTCTCTGCATCTCATGGAAATTTCTCCAAAATTGACCACATACTCAGATACGAAGCAAATCTCAGTAGATACAAGAAAATTAAAATAACTTCCTGCATCCTGTCAGACCACCAAGGATTAAATTTAGATGTCAACAAAAGAAACAACAGAAAGCTAACAGACTCACAGAAACTGAACAACTCTCTACTGAATAAAAAAATGAGCCAAGGCATAAATAAAAAAATCAAAGACTTCCTAAAGTTGAATGAAAATTAATATACAGCCTATCAAAACTAATGGGACACAATGAAAGCAGTGCTAAGAGGAAATTTCATAGAAATAAGTGCCTACATAAAAAAATTTGGAGAGATTTCATACTATCAATATAACAAGAACACTATAAAGCTCTAGAACATAAAGAAGAAACCATAACCAAAAAGAGTAGATGGCAAGAAATAATTAAACTCAGGACTAAAATCAATAAAATATAAATAGAGGACAACATAGAGAATAAAAAAAGAATTGGTTCTTTGAGAAAATTAAGAAGATGGATAAACCCTTCTTTTTTGTTTCCTTCTTTTTAGGTTGACTATGGTTTTTGTTTTTGTTCTAAATTTTTTTTATTATGAATGAAGTCATTTTTTATCCATGCATCCTCTTGTTCAATCTCCCTTCCCCTCCCCTCCTGGGGAGAAGAAAAAAAGGATAAACCCTTCTTTAAACTAACTAAAATAGGGAGCGATAATGTCTACATTAACAATATCAGAAGCAAAAAGGGGAACATAGCATCAGACATTGAGGTAATCCAAGACTCATAAGAACATAAAACTTGTACTCCACCAAATTGAAAAAAAAATACGAAAAAGGAATCATTTTCTTAATAGGTACCACTTACCAAAGTTAAATCAAGATCACATAAACAACTTAAACAGAACATATAAATAACCCCCTATTGAAATAGAAAGTCATTAAGTCTCCTAACTAAAAAAGCCCAGGTTTTCTTTTCTTTTTCTATAATCCATAGTGTTTTAGAATAAGAGATAGTGAGGGAAGTTTAGCTTTAGAGTAATGGACTAGGAAAGTAGAGATAGATGTCCTTGGAAAGGGAAATAGAATAGATAGTTATAAGTGGATGTGGTACTGGAACAAGAAGATCATCTGGAGAAGGGGATGCAAAAGGGGGACAAGGTAAGAGTGTAGTAAGAAATTTCTGTCCTTGCCTACCCCCAAGGCCCGGACCCACAGTCCCAAATAATTACCCAAATTCTTATATTATTTACCGGCTGACTGGTCTATGACTCAAGCTTATTACTTGCTAACTCTTTAAGTTAACCCATATTTTTATTTATGCTTATCAATGTGCCTTGGTTCCTTTTTGCTCAGCGCAGCATTCTCATCCCACTTTCTCTGCATCTCCTTGTCATCTCTCCTTCTACTCTTCTGCTTCCAACAATTCTCCTGCTCTGGTTTCTCCACCTCTACGTCCTGTCCAGATACTTGGCCAATCAGCTTTTATTAAACCAATAGTTACAGTAACAAATATTTGCAGTGTAAAAAGCATAACCCCACAGCATTTCCCTTATTTTCTTGTTTTAATCTATTTTCATTGTATTGCTTTTGTCTTCATCATTATCTATAAAACCTTATAGCCAACGTTTTAAACATAGACAAACATCCATAATCCATTTTGGGGAATGTGGGTGTAGTTCTCTAGACTATTTCTTGCTGATTGCTGGCACTGGTAATCATATGGAGATCCTTAGAAAATTTAGGATTATGGTCAAGTCCTGACTAAAGTATTCTGTGAAGCTGGGTCATCTCAGCTAGTCTTCTTGAAGCTGTTCTGGATACAGAGCTCAGAGGAAACTTTAACAGAGGTCCTCTGAAATGTTGGATTATCTGGGCCAACTGTTCCCATCTGAAGTTTTTAAGAAAATCTTCCTTGTTTAAACCTGGTTTTTCTTAACCTATAATAAATCTGTAGAAATAAAAAGAAAGCCTCTTCTCCAAAAAAAACATATGTTTTACTTCAATTTTGAAGTCAAGGCATTTACAAAATATATAAGTTGTATTAATCCATCAGAATTTATAATCACATGTCTCTTAGCGGCTCTTGCTCCTTCCTCAGCAGTCAAACAATTCAAAGATAATATAACATACAGTATCCATACTCTTTGTGTATGTTACATCTTTATGTGCCATTATATATGTGTGTGTGTGTGTGTGTGTGTGTGTGTGTGTGTATATATATATATATTCTTTTTAAGGATTTTATCCTTTCTTCTTTTCTCTTCCAAGCCTCCATATATTTTTAAACACACTGTAAACCATTTAGAATTTTTTTCTTTCTGAGTCTGTTTTTGCTGTATATCTCATTTTCTGACTACATCTTTAATCTGCTAAAGCGTGGCTAAAATTAAAGGCTCTGCTATGGCGATTGGTCCCACTTCTCCTTCCTTTCTAACTACTTGACCAATCAACATTTTATTAAATCAATATTTACAATGACAAATATTTACAGTGTACAAAGCATATTCCTACAGTGGAAGAGAATATAGAGACAGCTAAATAAGGGTCCTTTAAGGAATAGTATGGAAACCTAGTACAACAGAAGTCTTTATATATATATATAAATACATATATTCCTAGTTTAGTGTTTTTATTGGATTCCTGAGTATAGTGTGAATGAGTGGGTCTCTGATTCTTGTGTCTTCTCTTGGGCTCTTTCTCTTCTGTTTCTTTCCTTCTACTCCAATGTGTTAGTTTTTGTTTTATCTTATTATATTTTATTTTATTATCCTTTAGAAGTCTATTTGTTTTCTAATGAGTGACAGGAAGGGAGATGAGCTGTAACTTAGAGGAGTAGAGAGGGAAAAGAGTAATTATGATATTTTCTAGAAGAGAACAATATCTACTTTTTTAAAAAGAGGATAAAAGACATGAGCATTTCCCATAGATTAGAGGAGCTCATGTTAGCTCAGTAAGTAGACGCACTGCAGCATCCTGTCGAGAAAACTGAAACAGAAATGGAACATCGAGGAAAATCACTGGTGAAACGCAAACTGAGTTTTTACATATTATAAATAGTGCTAAACCAACGCTGAGTTCTTAGTTTTGAGAAATGTGCTGTGATTACATAAACCGCGAGGCTGAGGAAGCAGGGTGGACAGCAGACAGCAGTTTTTCTGTCTTTGCATTATTGCCCTTCAAAGAGCCCTTTGTGACTTTTTAAAAACCTAGCCCTTCCCTCTCATAAAATTTCAATATCACAGAATTATTTCTATTTATGCAGGATGGTATGAGGGTGGTGGTGATCCGGCCTCCCTCTGAGGATGCACAGCATACAGAAACCCTCTGTACTGCCTTTGTAATTTTCATCATATTGATTTTTCCAGCAGGAAAACATATTTTTTAAAAAAAACTAATCCAAACTTCCCAACTCAAAGGTACCAATAAAAGTATATTTTCCCTATCCAATAAAGCACATCTATGGAAAATATGTAGCTTACTAACTTAACATTGTGCATCCCACTCCTAAATTACTCTAAATTCTTGTCTATACCTGAAATTAAAAATAGAAAGCCATAACACTTGAGAAAGAAAGAGCTACACCACCTTTGTCATAGCAGATGGACTCATTCTGTGTGTGGAGAAACTATGGTGGCTTCTCCAGATCTTAGACCAGAGAAGAGCCTGGCTAAATTAACTTTGCTCTTTCCCATTGACATACAGTCACATGTCACCTAACAAAGCATAAGGTTTCAGAAAAACATTTCTAGACATCTCCCATCTCATCATGTGAACTTCACAGTAAGGTGGCTGAGTCACTTTGTCATAAATGACAAAGTCATGAGATCACCTTCATTGCCAGAATAGTCCTATACAATACATGGCTGTACATGAGTTAGTTTCTCTCTTTGTTCAGCTCAAACGTTGTTGGTCATTTTTCTTAGCAATCTTTATTTCCTCATTCAGGGTACATCAGTGAAGGGTTCCTGGCTGTCCAACATGCCTTAGACAAGGCCATCATGCTACAACATGGCGGTGCTGCTGCAACATCACTCTTAAACGACGTTAGCCTTTTCATTCAGAGATTTCCACAGCCTGCATATCATCTTGATTCCTTCTATACATCTGCTAATATTTTTATCCCTCTAATAATAGCATGTACCTTCTTTATGAATTATCTTACCCTAGTTCAGTCCATTGTGTGGGAAAAGGAAAATCAATTAAAGGTAACTCTATTTTTCTCATAGATGGCATTCACGTGGAGCAATTTTAAAGTGTGGGATGAATTTATGTAGAAGGTTGAATTATCTCTTCATGTTCAGAACGAATAGTTCTGTTTCACTTGCAGCCTTTCAATAGTTGCATTTGTGGCGATTCTCTGTAGCTTTGTCTTTATTCAATTTTCTTAGTATGACTCTTAGTTTCAGCATATGGAAGACCACTTTAAGAAACATTTCAGATATAATTTGAAATCAGCTACCCTCAAACTACTCAATGCACCTGGTTCAGGGTTAGTGATTTATCAGGTGGTTTTTGGATGCTGAGTTGATTATTTCCTCACTAGTTCCAAGTCAGTTCTATTGTCTGATATTGATGAGTATCGTGTCCTTACATACTTCTCCATTTTCTCTCCATTATTCGAATTTTTGTTTGCCATTTGGTGGTTCATGATACTCTCTTGTGACTGTGAAATCCAAAGTAAGGCCCTGGTCTCTTTTCTGGTTTTGAGTAATGTATTTGTCAGGTGAGTCTGTCTAATTTCTGCTGTTTTGATTAATTTTCATGTTGTTGACCTCTCTGTTGTCTACATCTTCTCTGTTTTATTTATCTCATTCTAGTCTGGGTTAACTTCTCGCTCTGTACCCATGTCTGTCCAGTTTGTCCATAAATTTCTCTCTCAGCCCCATTTTCACTGTGTCTGGGAAGCCTTGGTGTGTTGTGTTTTTTTTTCCTGCTTTCCCCTGTTATTTCTTCAGTGGTTGTGGAAGGATGCATTGTTAATTTCTACCTATTAATGATTTTTTCAGTTTTTCGTTATTGATTTCTGGTCTCATCCCTTTTGCGATAAGAAAAGATACTTCACACAATTTCAAGCTCAAAAAAATTACAATGGGCAAAGTAAATTTTAGGGTTAGTATTTTTATGTGTAGCATACTTATTTGCATTATCACCCTTGATAAGTCATGTTTATGATTTTTATCTTCTTTATAAATATTGTTAACTTTTCAGCATTTTAAATTCATTTTACTTTTTTGATAAATACAAAATAAATAAAGAAGAAAAAAAGAAAAAAAAAAGACTAGGAGATGTAAAAATTAAATATATTAAGACTTTCTCCATAGGCTAACATTTATTCTCGAGATGGTTCAAGAAAAGGTGAAAATTTATTTTGTTTGATTTTATTTTCTGCCGATTGAGTCCAGTTGGGTGCGGTGTTATTTGAAAACCTCTGTTTTTCACTGAGCTTCTTTGTGGCCAATTGTCTATTACTGAAAATGTTATTTTGAAGCCACCAACCATTATAGCAGCATTTTTGCCTAACTTAATTCTGTTACTGTTTTTCTTCATGTCTTTTGTTGACGTTGCTTTTGGTTCATACATGTCTTTCACTGTAATATCTTCATGATAATCCTTTTTTTTAGGACACAATATCCTTGATTTTTATAATAGTTTTGCTATAAAAAATATTTTTTGTTTGATATTACTACTACTACTTCAACTCTGCTTTGGTGACTATTTCATGGAATATATTTTGGTCTCTCCACTTCAACTCAATTCTGTTGTTAGATATGAAGAGAACTACAAAACTCACAAATACATTAAATGATGTTTACAGGGTACTATATCCAACGGTTCTAGACTATCTCATTGTTTGTAAGTTTAGTGGGTATTCCAGAATCTGGAAAAAACAGAGTATAATCTCTATCCCAAGAGAATTAAATTACATATGTAATAAGAGCCACATGAGTAGGAAAACACAAGTATTTGAACAATAACCCAAGACTGGATATGAAACTATCACAGAACGCATCTCAGGTAACAGAAAAGGCCTGAATAACACAGAGCATGTGTTGCTCTTAGAACATCTAAGTGAAGATTAGAACTCTGATTGAACTCTGCCAAATAAACTCAGTTGTTTGGCAATTAAAGAAGAAACTTATAAACTTATAAACCTAGAATAAACTTATAAACAACATACAGATCAAAGAATAAATTACAGTAACCTAGAAAATATTCCAGTCTGTTAGCAAATGTGTACTTCATCCAGATTATTGATAGATATCTAAGGTGTAAGGTACACTCAAATGCACAGCAAGCTCACTTAGTGTGTATTGAAACCAGGTAGTGTTATAGTTTCTTCAAGACTGCTTTGTCTACACTGGGTCTTTTCAATGTCCATATACATTGTATTACTGTTTGCCCATTTCTAAGTTTTTAATGTATGTCCATATAATGCATACCTGTATATACATGCCACACCATGCTTGTTAGAGGACAGCTTGGGTGATGACTTTCACCTTCCACCTTGCTTGAGACAGGGTCTCTTTGTTGTTCATGGCTGCGTACAGCAGGCTGGCTCATGAGCCCCTAGAGAGTTCCTTGTTGCCACTTTTCATCTTATCGTAGGAGTACTAAAATTGCTGATATGCTACCACTCTGAGCTTTATGTAGATTCTGAGGTTTCATGTAACTATGTACAAAGATGTCTGAAAAGAGTTTGCATTTAGTTTGTACACTAAATTAAGGGATCTTCCCATATTAGCAATAATAAGTGCTCTGGTTCATGAAGTGGGGAGCTTTGCATTTATTCAGACTTTGTCTCCTTTCATTTAACCATGTTCTGCATTTTCTATTTACAAGTTTTGTGCTAATTTTATTAAATGTACTTTGTCATTTTAAGTGCTTATTGAAGTTTGCTAAGTAAGAGTCTACAAGATAGCTCATAGCAGAGGCATTTGCACACAGGCATGATGACCTGGATTTTATACCTGAATCACAGAAGGTAACAGGAGAGAACCAACTCCCAAGAATTGTCTTCTGACTTCCATATGTACCATTCCACATACACACCTGCATGCACACAGACAAAAAATTAATAATAAAAATTAAAATAAATAAGATTTTTCAAAGTGAATATTTTCCAGTATCGAACTCTAGAAAGCTTAATGGCACATTTTGTCTTGTTTTTATCTTCTACAGGTAATAACATGGACCTAAAGGACTCTAAAGAGATTAAGAGATTTGAATAGCATGCATGTGTTCATAGATCTTCCCAGTCATGCATTCATTAATTTAAAAGACAGTCCTTGAGGACCTTGTATGTACCAAGCAGGTAGAATTGAGGAGAGGAATATAAATTGAGGTCATAGAATATAAATATTGACACATGAGTATAATTCAATAAAAAATTGTAAGTATCTTCTGAATATTCAAATCTCTCAACTGACTGTTGTTAATCTATGATGAAATTCTTTGCTTTTGTTAAAACCCAAAATGCCTCCTATCTCTATAAACAATTACTTTTGAAGAAAATACATTGATCATAGGATTATTGCTAAATCTGACCTTTTTCCTCTTTTTATCTTAATTTTAGTACTCTCTAGTTTTATGATTGAATTTAAGTATTATACCTCTTTCTAGACATATAAGAAAGATGTGTTTAAGTGGTTTGTAGCTTTGCTTACATGTATTCTGTGTCTTTAACAGTATCGGGAAATTATTGGAGAAATGACCTTCTAAGCTTATAAATACTACAGGACTCAGTCACTAGCTAAACAATTTTAATGAAATTACAGGCAATCCTGGGCCAAGTTTTGTCCTCTATCACTCAGATATTTGGGCTATAAATATAAAATTAGATGATATGTCAGTAAAGTTTGAGAACTCTAAGGCACTGTGTGTGTGTGTGTTTTCATGATGTTTAATTTGTGGTAATTCTCCCACAGGAATATCAGCTCATGATAGGACTGAGCAAGTGGATACTCTGGGTTGCCTACTTCTTCACATTCTTCTGTTTGTATTTTATTAACATCATATTTATGTGCATTGTTTTATTTGTTAAGGCAAGTGTCTTTTTTATTCCATCATATTGATTCTAATATAATTCATTTAAGAGGGAAACAGAAGTATAGAACCAGCCTAATGTCTCTGGTTGCTGGGAAAGTAAAACTTGGTCTGTGTGGACTTCATTGTAGAATCTGAGGCTGCTTGGTCACTCAGAAGACTTCAGTTCAAGCCTAGGTGGGTGGACCTTCTTGAGAAATGAGTTGTTTGGTGCTGAGGATGAGGCTTTTTAAGATGCTTGCCTAACATATAGAAATCTTGAGAATAATGGTGCAAGCCATTCCAGTAGACAAAGGCAGTTCAAGGCTAGTCTGGGCTCAGTGGGACCTTATCCAAAATAATATTAATTTTTCATCTCCCTGACTGTGTCACTAGTGCTTACCATGAATAACAAAATATTTAAGAACATTTCTCTTATTTTTTTGTCATGATAACACATCATACACTACTAAACTGGATTTCTAATTGTTTTGCTAGATTGAACCTGCACCAATCTTCCAATACAATGACCCAATCCTTGTCTTTGTCTTTCTGTCATTTTATGCCATCTCATCAATATTCTTCAGTTTTATGATTAGTACACTTTTTAATAGAGGTGAGTACATGATTCCTCCCAGGAAAGAGCCTCAGTAACAAACAAAACCTGTGTTTGAAAGCTTCTTCTAAATGTTATCTACCTCTACACCCACAGCTTCTGTGCTCTGAGGTAGCCTGTGCCCTTGTAATTACTTGAAATGGAACAAATGCAGAGTGATAGCTCACACCTGTCATGATAGTGCTTACAGGCAAAAGTGGGGGAGGGGTCAGGAGTTTATGGTTGTCATCAACAATACAGTAGATTTGGAGTCAGCCTAGATGATATGAGATTTTGTCTTTGAAAGAAGAAATGGATGAAAATTGATAAGAACAGTATTAGTGTGTAGTATGGTCATATTTGATCATATTTGGGGGTTCTTTCTAACCCTAAACTGCCTTTTGTATACATGTAGCCCTCCACCAGGAATTGCTGAGATGCAGGTGGCTTCTGACCTGGAGAGAGCAATGTCTGCTAGTATGTGATGATGGAGAAAACAGCAGAACTGCTCATTGCACTTAAATGTGTACTGTTGGTCTGTTATGTATTTGAAATTCAGTGCCTACCCCCACAGAGCTGGCTTTGACCTCTGAAGTATGAACATCATATGCACAAAAATTGTTGTAGAGTTCTCCAAAGAAGCAGAAGTAATGGAAGATAAAGGGATATTACAATGAATTGGTTTGTTTGGTAATGGAGGCCAAAAGGTCCCCCATCTGAAATCTATGACCAGGGGATCCAGAAAAGCCAGTGATTGATTCCAGTATGTGTCCTAATGCCTAAGAATGAGCAGAGCCAGTGGGTCAGTCTAGTCAGAAGGCAGGCTAACACCAGTGTTCTGGCCATGAAGACAGTCAAGGAGAAAAAGAGAAAATTCTCCCTCCCTCTGTTTTTGTTCTTTCCAGGGTCTCAGTATAGGGTGATGTTCACTCATATAAGATAGGACAATCAAATGGATTTAAGTCCACAGATTTAAATGCTAGGGGCACTCAGGCACACCCAGAAATGTTTAATCTGTGGGTTCCACAGTACAGTCAAGATGACATGCGAAACTAGCCACCAGAAGACAGGCAGACAGCAATAAAAATGAGTAAATCAAATGATACACCCAAAAGGTCATAGATTGCAATATATTGCATGTGCAGGTGGAATTACAAGGAAGTGAGTAGGTTTTGAAAGATTTTTACAGAATTGAAAGGTGAGAATATAAAATAAAATCAATAAATATTCCCACATTCATCCATCCATTCATTCATTTACAGGTTCTTTCTCTGGATTACATACTTTGTGCTTAGCATAATCATAACAACAAAGACAAATATAACTTTCTTCCTCACTCTTTGAGGGTTCACATTCCAAGGGATTTTTGTGAAAATACAGTCTCACCGGAAGGTGAGAATTCCTATTTGTCTATATCCTTAATATTAGACTGTACCAAGTTAAGGATATAAAGTAATTTAAACCTGCATTTTAATATGTATAATTAGCAAGTATAGAGAGACGGCAGAGCCCTTGACTGACATGTGTGACACCCGAGGTTCAGTTTTCAGCACTGCAAAAGAGAAATTAATCATAAATTTTCATTTCATCAGTTGCTAGTGAAGCTGAAGTGTGTATTTTCTTTTCTGGAAAATTTGGCCAGTTTGAGTAGGTGTGGTAGCACACACTTAGAATCCCAGCACTTGCAAGGCTAGGGCAGAGAGTACCAAAAGTTGGAGTTCAGCCTGGTCTACATAGTGAATTCCAGGATAGCCTGGGCTACATAGCAAGACCCAATCTCGAAACAAAGTTTACAATATTCTTCTCTGTTTCTTGAAGTCTATCATTCTGTCTGATGGTTTAGCCCCTTCACTCTCTCCAGGTCGTGGCATGGATGACCTTTTCTAGACTCATGATTCATTTGTCACTTTGACTTCCAATACATTCTGCCACCTTTGTCTTTTCAGAATTTTATTCAAGCCATTGCATGTAATCCATTTGCAGTTCAGTAATGACTAATCAGGAAGAATTTGCATCTGCCATCCAGCCATTTATTTTATATGTGTATCATCTGTGGTGATATTTTGTGTATTCTCTAACAAATAGAGCTTGTCTGAAGATCAGAGGGCAGAGCCAGCCACAGAGTTAGCCATAGATGTCAGGCATTGGTGACCTTTAATCCTAGCACTCAGGAGGTTGAAGCAGATGGATCTCTGTGAGTTCAAGGCCACCCTGGGCTACACAAGACTAATCCAGTCTAGAAAAGATACAGAAGCAGGCAATGGTGGCACACACCTTTAATCCCAGCACTGGGAAGGTTGAAACAGAAAGTGATATGGCTGGTTGAAGACAGGACTGTAAGGCCAATGGATCTCAGAGACATTCAGTCTGAGGACTCCTGGACACAGGATCTACCTTTTTTGGCTGAGAAGTTTGCGAGGTGAGAAGTGGCTGTGGCTTGCTCTGATCTTTCAGCATTTGCCCAGATAATTAGCTCTTGATATTCATGCAACATTCATCTTTTTCTTCTTGTGTCTTCCACTTTGATTCCCATTTCATTTCCTCTTCTATATAGCTTCTGATTATTTTCTTATAATTAGTGACATAATCATGGGCAATTTTTGATTTTAGCTTCAATAGCAATTAGAAAAAAAAAGACTTTTGTTGAACTGCAGAATGTATTAGTGGTACATCCTCTCTCCTCAAAGATACCAGAGTGAGGATGTTTCCTCAGCTTTTTATTGGTTATTAGTAAAATATAATAAAATGATAATTATAAAGAGCTCAAAGCTCCTGATATGTGGTCTCAGAACCAGGAAGTCTCTCTTGGATTCTGAAAAGATGGCTATTGTCACATATAGAGTTCTTAGTTGACAAGGTTTTTTTTTATTTTCAGAATGTCGCTCCAATGATTCCCACCCTCTAGTGTCCAAGAGGGAAGTATGCTACAGTCTTGCATTTGACAGAATTCTCTCCCTTGCTATTCTATTATCTTTTGTTTTGTTTTCTAATGCTATAGTATAATCCAGCACCTCCAGCCTCTGGTATACTGGACAAGCACACTACCACTGAGTGATGTCCTCGGCATGTTATTTTGCCAATTCTCTGCCTTTGGAGCCTGAATGTTTTTATTTTGGATGTGTCTGAGTGTAAGCTTCTTTGGCTGCCCTATTTGAGTGGTGTTTTTGTTTTGTTTAGATGAGGTTTGTACCCCCCTTTTCTTTAACTGTAGTAATTTCCAACTGCAGTTCCTCAGATCAGATGCTTGCTTTTTTTCTGTGACTCCTGTTTGCATATGGAGATGACTTTGATAGTGGCTCCAGGCCTCTTAGGATCCTCTAAGTTTTGATTCTGCTTTTCTTACTGCTCCTTAAGAACTGGATCTGCCAGGAGTAGATGCTGAACTAAGCCATATTGGGACCTTGGGACCTTGGGACTTCCTGCCCTTGCTGGGGAGGAGATGGGGAGATGTGGAGAAGAGAGAGTGACTGGAGGAGGTAGGAGGGGGAAGAGACCTTGAACAAGGATGTATATACACAGATAGAAAATATGACTTTATTCATAAAAATAATTTTAAAAAACTCTAAAAAAAAAAGAAAGTAAGCAGATGTCAGCTGTTTAAGCTCTGGCAATTCTGCACTTCTCTCAATAGGCCAGCATTTTATGCATGGTTTACAATAGAACAGAAAATTAAAGTACCAAAAATTTACCAGTCACACTAATTAGACAGTATTTTGTTCTTTTTACACAAGTAAACATTAGCATGAATCATAGACCAATAATGTTGATTTTTAAATTCCTTTCATCTTCTAATACTTTAAAAAGATTTTTTAATATTTTATACAAAATAAAAGGCTGTCTTTTCCAAAAAAGATTGTATAATGTCAACTGTACTGCTTTGACTTCTAGTTTTCCCTTTGCCTGTTCAGGCATGTAAAGTCTTCAGTCTGCACTCTGAGCATCTGTTTACCTCATAATGCCTGAAGAAATATTTTAATTATTCCAATAGTTATGTTTATATTTATAATTTCTTACATTGAGTGGTAATAAATAAAGTTATAAATTTCTAATAACCATTAACAATGTTTGTATTCATTGCATATGGAATGAGCAAGTCCAGAAATATATGTTTGATTTCAGTCCTTTTTCAGAAATATCTTTGTGCACGCACTGCATTCCAGACCTCATATTTATGTTATGGGTAAATAATGGAAAACAAAATAGACATTTTTATTTCATATATAATTCCTATTTAGTGTACACATAAAAAAGCCAATTTTTATGTTGTGTTTTCCAAATTTGCTTAAATTGAACAAATTTCCCTTTACATTTGCAGTCAATTTTGCTGTGGGCTTGGGAAGTTGCTTTTTTTCCCTCACCTTCTTCCCAACTATTTCAATGTATTCACACTATGAGCACATGACATTCAAGCAGAAGCTATTATGGTGCTTCAACTTCAATGCTGGGATGGCATCCGGATTTCAATTCCTAATCAAGGCAGAGAAAAGGAGTGAGTAGTGACCTTGTAAACGTTCCTGTGCTCTAGGAAACGCATAGCCGATAGCTTAGTGGGTATTTATCATTTCATTTTGATCACTAAACTGTCCTCCAAAATTTTCTTCTACTTAATTAGAATGTTAATTAATATGTTAGTATAAAACCTTAATACAATATGTTAGAGAGTGACTTCACAGTATCTCCAAAAATTTACTAAATGTCCAAAAGAGTCCCTTCCTGATGCTGCTGGAGCAGGCATCCATCCTTATATTTCAGTGGTTGTTTTCCCAAAATTATGCATTCCAGTGAGATTTTAGCATGCTGAGCAGTAATGAGAGGGATCATCATCCTAATCCATAGGTCTGCTTAATTTTTTTAAATACTATTTTCTGAACTCTGTGTAGTTCATTTTTATTCAATTCATTTCTAGTTGTTTCTCTATCTGAGTTAGGGTTAGGGTTACCCTAACCCTAGATACCCTCTAGGAGTTCTAAATTCCAAGGCTATAAGAAGATAGTAGACTCACATAGAAACCTCTAGAAAGCACGAACAAGCCAGTCAGTTATGATACAGGTGAACTATTTTAGTCCCTCTGGCATCTAATTGAATGTTTTACAATTTGTCATAGAAACTGGAATGAAATGGAGTAACATATTCTCATCAGCCTACATGGATGGCTTTTCATTTGCTTACGTGCTAGGAATGCTTTTAGCTGATGCTTTCCTATATGCTCTTGTGGCCTGGTATATAGAAGCTGTCTTTCCAGGAGAGTATGGTGTGCCCAAACCCTGGAACTTTTTCTTGATGGTGAGTCTTATATTCACAGGTGGATTCTTGTGACTTTGTTCTAAAACAGCTTTAAAAAAATCACTAGTCAGTTTTATACTGAGTCAGAATCATTATGTTCCTGCTATACTAATCCACTACTGTTTTCCTAATATAGCCTGAGCCCACACACATACATAGACAGACAATGTAGGTAAGATCTTGGGTTCCTAGATTATTATTGCAGATATCTATAATTATACATGAGAAAACATAACCTATGGGTAAGAGCTGGAAACTAACCAAAGTGTGCAAATTGGGAGTAATGAGTTCACACATTGCAGGGGTGTATTTCAGAAAGGCTATACATTATTTTTAAAAGGTAACAACATCAGACTCTGGACACTCACACACAGAAGTTTAATCACATCTATATGTTCATCAGCTTTTGTCTAGATTTCTTACAGTCAGAGGTCCAGGAAGTAGTATGGAAATCTTTGGCCTATATGTTGCTCATAGAAGATGTGATAGTGATATAGCACTCACTCTGTGATGCCATTTGGTAGAAGTTTCTCTCTACCCCCTCAAATACTTACTTTGGGGAAGTCAGAGTTTTTTAGGATTATAAAAATTTAATCACATTTCCCAGTCCTTTTCCCCCCTCTCTGTACCCTCCTATGTACCCTTCCCTATTCTGCTTTAAGTTCATGGTCTCTTAAAAATGAATAGTTATTATAAGTGTATATGTACATACATATATATCCCTAGATATAGCCTGTTTGGTCCATATAATGCTACCTGTTTATAAATTTTTAGGGATGACTTCTTAAAACTGAAGAACCAATTGATATGCTTTTCCTCGGTTGCCTGTAGTTCTTTGTGCAGGGCTGAGACTCATGAGCTGCCCTCCTTCCAGTCTGGCATGCTCCTCGTTTAGCTCACTTTTGAGCAGTCATGTTGGTGACTCTATGGGTGTAGGTTCTGACATCACTGGGAGACATAATCACAAATTCTCTGATCCTCTTCAAATCCTTTAGGCCATCTTTTATAGTGTTCTCTGAGCCTTAGGTGCAGGGGTGTTTTGTAGATGTATCCATTGGGACTGAGCTCCCCAGCTCTGTATTTTGATTGGTTGTGCTTTCCTGTTATGTTCTCCATCTATTGCAAAGAGAAGTTTCTTTAATGAGGAGTACAGACTACACATATCTGGGAGTTTAAAGACAAATGATTATAGATGGTTAGAAATTATGCTGATTTAGTATTTAGTGGCTGTAGATTCTCCTTCAATAACTATGGCTTCACAAACACTGAGTAGTAGGCTAGATTCCTAGAACCAGGCATGGTTTTCTTCTTCTTGAGCCAAAGTTATAAGACCAAGAGAGTTGTTGGTTACCACCAAGGTATGCCATTACTACATCATTAGGGTTATCATGCCAGGCTTGTCATTGATTTTATTTATAGGTTAGGTGGGACTATTGGTTGCCTCCCTCTGCTGGATGCTTGCATGCTTCATTCTGGTACCATGAAAACTGGTCCTCAAAGAGGAAGCAAGGAGCTCAGTTCCAGCTCAGGGGACTCTGGGTCCTGTTTCTGAAACACATGGTGTATTCAGCAATAAAGATTTACCATCTACTTCTGAGAGATAACCAGGGGTAACAGCAATAGGCTGTATGTTTGGGGAGTCTTGAGGACAGCCCTGGATAACAACTCCAAAGACAGCTTCTCATATCTGGTACTGGGATCTTTTACAGGTGTCCTTTCACTCTTGGAATGAGAACTAATAGCCCAGATGAGAAAAGCTCACTAAAACTATACATGCATATTTATATGTGTATTGTGGGATGTTTTGGTAAACAATTAATACTTGTGGGTCTCTGAAATGTTCTTACTATTTAAGCTAATTCCCACTTCTTTTGTATTTACTTCCCTCTCCTTCCATAGGGGATTATGGAGTCTGAGCCCTGCCCATCCATTCCCATTTCTCTTGTCAGATCACTTACATCCTGCTATTCCCCTCATGCTCTTCCGACCTTGTGTCATTACCTCCCTCCACCTCCCCACATAGCCCCCTCTTTTCCCATTTCCCTGATAAGATCACCTTTACCCCTCTATCCCCTTCTCTGTTGTTCTCCAACCCCGCTTTGCTGATAACAGTTCTATCTTAATTTTCCAGGTTTCTATAGTTACTAAAGGCTATGTTATATGTTACACCTAAAGATTTGGAACCAGGAGCCTCTGATAAGAGAGAACATGGGCCTTTGGGTCTGGGTTTCTTCACTCAGTGTGATCATTCCTAAGTCCTTCTATTTATTTGCAGTGTTCGTGCTTTATTTTTTTCATTACAGCTGAATAGTATCCTGTAGTGTGTATGCACCACATTTTCACTACCTGATAATCAGTTGTAGGTCATTATGTTTTCATCTCCTATCTCTTGTGAATAGAACAACTATGAACATGGCTGAGCAAGTATCTTCAGAGTAGAATGTTGAGTTCCTTGGGCATATGCCAAGTATAGTTGTTCATGTGGAAAATTTATTTTTAGCTTTTTTAGAATTCTCCCCACTGAGTTCCATGGTGACTTCAGCAGTTTAAACCTGCACCAACAGTGAACACGGGTTACCTTTTCCTCTTGCATCCCCTCTAGAATTTGCTGTTCTATATTCCATAGATCTTTATTTTAATTTAATTACAGGAAGTTTCTTATTTTTTCTGTTTTTTATTTAACCCCTATTCATCATTAGTAATGAGTGATGTCCTTGAGTTTGTGTATTTTTTAGAGGATTTTGTTGTCAATTTTCAAGTTTTGATTGTGGTCAGATAGGATACAAGGAATAATTCTGAAAAATTGTTTTATGTTCCAAGATGTGGTCTATTTTTAAGACACTTCCATGTGCTTCAGAGTTTAATGTGAATTCTTTGGTGTTTGAATAGAATAATTGCAGATATAATTTGCAAAGACTATTTGATGTGTGATGTTGATGAATTCTGATTACTCTATTTTTTGTCTGTATGACCTACCTATTGGAGAAAGTGATATAGCAAAATCACATTTTATTATCTGATTGTTAATCTGTGTATTTAATGATAGATTTTTTTTAAATGAAATTGGGCACACTGAGTTTGTTGCAAATATGTCTTTGTGGTTGGCTGTTCCCTTGTTTGAACCAATTGTTCTTTTAAAATCTCTTCTAATCAATTCTAATTTAAAGTCTATATTTTCAGCTATTAGGATAGTGGCACCTGCTTCCTTCTTGGCACTCACTCTCTTACTGTGTTACTTTTGTTCCATTTACTTTAAGTGGTGTCTATCTTTAAGACTAAAATATGTTTCTTGTAGGCAGCAGCTAGGTAGATTTTGTTCTTGCTTTATTCAGTCAATGTCTTTTAATAAGAGAGTTGCAGTCACTGACATTTAAAATTATTACTGAAATGTATGTGTTAATTGTGGTCATTGTGTTGTTGATTTCTGGTTTTGTTTGTTTACTCAGTGGTTTTGTGTTTTAATAATAGTGGCTTCATATGTCGTTCCACAGACTCTCTGCTATGCTTGTTTTTCTCTTCAGCTTAAAATATTGCTTCCTGGTCTTTCTTAATTTTGGTTTGTTGGATATAGGTTTTTTTCCAGACTGCTTATGTTGTGGAAAGTTTTTCTTTCGCCTCCAAATATGGCAGAGAGCTTTGCACTGTATCTTATTTTACATTGGATGTCATAGTCTTTTAGGGATCCAAATTGCTCTGGGCTCTTCTGGCTTTCAAAGTTTCCACTGAGAAGTCAACTGTTGTTCTTACTGGTTTTGATTTATATGAGAATGGAGTTTTTTCTCTTGAAATCTTCAACATGTTTTCTTTGTTGTATATACTTAGTGTTTTAACTATGATATGCCATGAGGATCTTATTTTCTTGTCTTTTTGCTGTTCTGTGTGCTTTTTGTATCCATATGGGTATATCTTTGTCTTAGTTTGGGAAAGTTTTCTTCTCCTTCATCTATTCCTATAATTTAGAGGTTTGGTCTTTTCATAGTATCCCACATTTCCCATGTGTTTCTTTTCATATTTATTTTTGGTTAAATTTTCTTATTCCTTGTTTATTTGGTCTTTTCTCTCAGAGCCCTGATGTTCTGTCTTCTGCTTGACTCATTCTACCCACAAGGCTTCACTTTTAGTTCTGAATTTGATATGGACACAACAGACTAGGGAAGACAAAAGGATGTGGGAGTGGGTTGGGACTAGAGGTTGAGAACATCTGGGGTGGAATACATTCAGGTGGATGGGGGGACTGTCCTGGTGTAGACTGTGGGGGTAGATAGGTCTGAGTGGAGAGGTCAGCCATTATGTGAGTCTTGTAGTTTTGTGGCTAGATGGGAAGAGTCTGGCTCAAGCCTAAGCTCCTTTGCAGTAAGGGAGGCCAGACTAGGCTGGTGCACAGGTTGTGAGAACCAGGTTAAATCTGGTGGGGTTGAGGACAAGGTGTGGATGAGGAGGTCAGGGGTACTTTGCAGGCTAGAAGTCTAGTAGTTGACTACAGCCCAGGAAGTGTTGGACTGAGCAGTAATATGGGATGTGGATCCCTGTGGAGGGTCTTGAGGTCTTATGCTTCACAGGTGTGGGTGGCCAGACTAGGACTAAGCACTTGCTCTGGGACCTGAGATAAGTCTGGTGGATTAAGAAAAGAAAAATGAGACTGCTTGTAGAGGAACTTACCAGGCTGGACCCTCTTGTAGGGAGACTTATCAGGCTAGACCCTCTTGTAGGGGAACTTATCAGGCTGGACCCTAGAGTCTTTGCAGCTAGCTCAGTGTAAACACTTCTGGGTTAACCTATGTTCTAGTGTACCCTTTTCCACATTGCCAGTCACATCAGCTCTATTCCTTCTTAGCGCTCTAACTGGTTTGGAGGAGCACCTCAAGCAAAGCCTGAAATCACCCAGTTCCACGAGGTAACTCAAAGCAAGTATTTTGAAGCCGAACCAGCTGATCTGATGGCAAGCATCCAAATCAAACACCTGCACAAGGTATTCTTTTGCAACCTCCCTTCCTAATAAATGATATGAGAAATACCCACATATTTCTCAATTCTTATTTATTTGCACTGATTCAAGGTCATAGCCATTGCATTTACTTCTCCAGAGAAAGATAAAAATAATATCTACACAGTACCAGTAGATAGTTGAACATTCTATTAGAAGATAATCAGATTCCCGTGACCTGTGCCACGTGGTCTGTATGTGCTGCCATTTTATATTTTTGGTTGTGAGCCTAGCCTTTAACGGCTGAGCCATCTCTCCAGCCCGTGCTGCCATTTTAAAGTGTATCTAATGGAGCTTTATGACTTAAGTGGGAAAACATTAATTTCTGCTCACTAATATTTTCCATTCATCTGCTTGTGATCCCTTCTGCCTGGGTGGTTGTTGGGGAGGGTAGAGGTGACACTTGGTCCTGTCAGTTTTGCTGGATTTTCTGCAAGTGGGCAGCTTAGGTAATTCATGCTATCTAGTATTTACTTCCCTCTCAAGGGTCTGCATAAACTTGATATAGGCGCTCCTTACTATTCAACCTGAAAAGACTCAGGAGGGTAGAGAATGTTTATTTTCTTATAGGCCTTTCCCAGTTTCACTATATTACAGAAAATCTCTATTTGCTTTTATCAACTTCAGTGCAAAATTTAGCTTTTTCCCTAGTCTTCTCCAGAACTTCAACCATTTCAATGAACATTTCTTTTTAATGGATGTTAGTAAGCTGTAATATAGTTAAAGCTAGAGCACCTTTGAATATCAAGGAACACACAGCCTATGACCACTTCCTCAGTGGTACTTCCTTGAGCCCCCCACATTTTTCTTTACTTTCCCCAACTGTTGCCCCCAAGAATTTCCTCTAATACATACAAAGAGTGCTTCCCGCTGCCCCATACTTCTAGACTTGCATATCCAGATCATGATAATATTCAGAAGAACTATTCATTCTTTCATTCTTGCTTATGAGGACCCATCAGTATAAAACTCAGAAAAAGTCCACACTCTCTAGTGTGATAGTGTAAATAAAATCATCTTAGTAATTAAATAAATAAGGTCATTATAATTCAAATTAATGCCATTGGAAAAATAAAAACTGATAATGACATAACAATTTAAAAACAGAGTGGGGAGAAGAAATACCCAGTTATTCAAGGAAGCCTCTCTGGAAACCTGGTCATTGTGTGGACCCTGACTGCCCTACCCAACAGTTATCTTTGGAAAAACAAAACAAAACAAAACAAAACAAACAGAAAAACCAATCACCTCAATCCAGATTAAATACATTTCTCTCTCCAGGACATCTTTTTTTTAACTTTAAACTTTTTTATTTAATAATTTTAAAATTTGTTTTACATACCAACCACAAATCCCCCCTTATCCCTCCTCCCATTCATCACCCCACCAGCCTTCCCCCCACATAGACACACACACACATACACACACATCCTGTCCTCAGAAAGGGTGAGACCTCTTATGGGGAGTCAGCAAAGCCTGGTACATTCAGTTGAGTCAGGTCCAAACCCCTTCCCCTGTGTCAAGGCTGCTCAAGGCATCCCACCATAGGCAATGGACTCCAGAAAGCCAACTCACGCAACAAGGATAGAGAGATCTTCTGTCAGTGGGTGCTTGAAATGGAGGCATGATGGCTCAGCTGTCCTCCAGCTCTGCTCTATATCACCATCTACAGTTTGGAATTGGTACTGGTGAGACTTGCTCATCAGATGTGTGGTTGAGATTCAGTGGTTGGAAAAAAATGAGTACTGGGGACCAACTCATAGACATTGGCGAGACTGAAGAACAATCCAGAGTTTATGTGTTCGATTAGTTGATTGGTAATTCAGGAGCTCTAGTTTGAACACAAGAACTTAAAACACTTTCCCAAGTCTGGAGCTTATGTCCAAGGGTTCTACCTGGGAGAGCACCCTTCTACCATTTGATGAAACCTGAAACTGCATTCTGGTTTCTGTCTCACAGAGTGCTGCCTTTCCTCCTCATCAGTGGGATATCAGAATTGAATGCCTGCTTTAATTCTGCTTTCAGGGGCTTGATTTTCAAGTTGTTCTGTCTTCCTTAAGTGGTTTACAACTCAATTGTTGTTTAAAAAACTAACCAAAAACTCTTAAAAGTCTGCATGAAATAACCAAAATCTCTTAAAGTTTGCATGGCATCCACACTCTCTACACATTTGAGCCATCTTTCCTGAGGGTCTCTACCATTCTTTATACTTCCAGTTGTTCTACCTTGCTAATGAATTTAAGGTAAATTATGGTTTTGGAAATTATTCAGCTTCCCCTTGTTGCTAACTAGAAGTGATACTCTTTCTAACATTTGCATCCTGAACAGAAACACTGCTTATCTAGGTGAAAGGTATTTTATATGAGCATCCATAGTGGTTTCCAGTTGGCCTTTCTTCAAAGATTCTCTGTATTTGTGTACACATGTTACTATATGATTTATGTGTGTGTGTGTACATAATTACACACACACATTAATGCTCATGTGATTATAGCCACATGCCATGACTCACGTGTAGAGATTGAAATACAGCTGTGGTGTCAATCCTGCCCTCACCACTGAGACAGGGTCTCTGTTGTTTTTGGACTGTACATGCCAGATAAAGTGGCCCACTAGCTTCCAAGAATTCTACAGTTTCTGCTTCCCATGTCCCTGTTGGAGAATTTGGATCAAGGATGTATCTGTCTTTTATGGGGGTTCTGGTGATTTGAACTCAAATCCTTATACTTATACGGCAAGTGCTTTTGTCCACAGAGCCATTTCTTCTGTTCCCAAAATAAAGACTGACTGAAGAAGATTGTGCCATTGCCAGCTTCAAGATGGTAACTGGAACAAGAAGGAATGGATGGGATTGATCCTGGAAAGATTGTACATCTATTATGAAACTATAAAACTCACATTGTGTCTTCAAATAGATTTTCCTTCTTTGCTGTTCTTCCTTATTACACTCTATTTCTTCTTAGCATTAGCAATTAGTCTTACTTTTTCTATATGAAGAGTTTCTGTGTGTATTTTTTCTTTCACTACTTATGAAGGCTACATACTTAACATTTATGGGCTTCCACCAACAGGTATTTCAAGAGAGGGACACCACCAAGATAGCCATTGAGGACTTGTCACTGAACTTATATGAGGGACAGATCACTGTTCTTCTAGGTCACAATGGGGCAGGAAAGTCCACAACTCTGTCCATTCTCTCAGGTAGGTGAACAGCTCTACCAAAAAGGCATCCTTCCCCTGACATTGGGGACAAAGCTATGAAATTTGCACAATATATTATAGTATTCCACTGTGCTTTCAAGTTTGCAAATATCATAAAAATATAAAAGTGTTCTGGGGATATTTCATAATGACTAAAAAATTATGAAGAAGACAAGATGCTTCTTTGTATGTATGTATATATTATGTGTATAAGAACTCAGCACGATTAAAGCCCTGGAGAGATCAGGAATAAAGGGAGAATACCTAAATATAATAAAGGCAATTTACAAGAAGCCGACAGCCAGTATCAAACTTAATGGAGAAAAACTCAAAGAAATCCCACTAAAGTCAGGAACTAGACAGGGATGTCCTCTCTCCCCTTATCTATTCAATATAGTTCTCGAAGTTTTAGCTAAAGCAATA
>PVIH01021280.1:0-30149 GCA_004025045.1 Sigmodon hispidus | reverse complement strand
TCAGGTTAGGGAAGTTTTCTTCTATGATTTTATTGAAAACATTATCTGTGCCTTTGAGCTGGTATTCTTCTCCTTCTTCTATTCCTATTATTCTCAAATTAGGTCTTTTCATGGTGTCCCAAATTTCTTGAACATTTTGAGTTATGGCTTTTTTAGTTTTACTATTTTCTTTGACTG
Source organism: Sigmodon hispidus (assembly GCA_004025045.1). Classification (NCBI taxonomy): domain Eukaryota; kingdom Metazoa; phylum Chordata; class Mammalia; order Rodentia; family Cricetidae; genus Sigmodon; species Sigmodon hispidus. Next base: position 29,972 of record PVIH01021280.1, on the reverse strand, counting down.
ATATATCTATTTGAGCTACTGAATCTTCCACTTCAGAGATTCTGTCTTCCATCTCTTGAACTCTGTTTGTTATGCTTGTATCTGTGGTTCTAGCTTTTTTCTTCAGATTTCCTATTTCCATCTTTGCTTCATTTTGTGCCTTTTTTATTGCTTCTATTTCAGCTTTTAGTTCCTGGCATGTTTCTTTCATAGATTTGTTCATCTCTTCCAATTTTTTGTTTGTATTTTCTTCTATTTCTTTAAGGCTATTTTTCATATCTTCTTTGAGAGCTTCGATGATCATCAAAAAGGAATTTTTGGTGATGCTTCTTTCTGTTTCCTCTTCATTGCTCAGTTTATGTCTTGTATTTGTAGGATTGCCACTTTCTTCTTGAGTTACATTGTTGTCCTTTATATTATTATGTAAGTTTTTGCACTGGCGTCTGCCCATGGCTTCTATGCTTCACGATTAGGTGGCTTCTGGTCAGTTGTGGCACTGGGCCTTGAGTGCCTCCTGTCACCTCTGAGGAAAAGGTCTGCTCAATCATTACTGGCGTCTGCCCATGGCTTCTATGCTTCACGATTAGGTGGCTTCTGGTCAGTTGTGGCACTCGGCCTTGAGTGCCTCCTGTCACCTCTGAGGAAAAGGTCTGCTCAATCATTACTTCTGCACTGTGCAGGGGACTGAATTTTAAGTCTTCAGTCTTTCTCTGTTTGACCAATTAGAGGCAGGATGGCGGCTGTGCAAACTCCCTCAGCAGCAGCTGGGGGGTGGGGGGGGAGGCTGTGACAGGCAGAGTTTATCTCTGCCTGCTCCAGGGTGTTCTGGGACACACTCTGCAGACAGCACCAGGTCCCGGAACCGGAACCGGAACTGACAGGAGCTCAAGTCTCCTCTTCCTGGCAGGGATACAGGGGCTGGGGCCTGCTGACCCCTCGTCACCTCTTGGCGGGGTCTGAGTCTGTCCTACAGAGTCCCCAGTCCTTATCTGATCGCTCAGTTGGAGGTGGGTAGCTGTGCGAATTCCCTCAGCAGCAGCTTGGGTGACCGTGACAGGCAGAGTTTATCTCCGCCTGCTCCAGAGAGCTCTGGGACGTGCTCTGCAGCAACTTGAAACTTTCTAAAGGAAGTCAAAAGCCTGCCAAGACCAGCCTATGCTGCCCAGAAGCAGATTAGCAGTTTTTAACGTACTAAAGCCTTTTAATGTCTTTTTCAATGAGTATTTATGTGCTAATGCTACCTATAATGAGAAAAAAAATCTACCACTTACAGGCAGTGTGCTGTTCACTGTTGTGATACTATCTCCTATATCCACTAGATTAACCAAAGGCCTCATATGTCTGATAGTTGCATTATCAAAGAATCAGGATTATATCATCTCATATCAAGTACTAACACTTACATTTTATTGCTGTAAATATAATACACTGGAATATATTGCCTTGATTTTCCAGCCACATTTTTTTAGACATTGAAACAAAACAACAAATAAAGGGAAATTAAGCAAAACCTTGAATTTTGGATGTCTGCCCAGAATTTATAAATTTATGTATTAAGTGCAGCAGGCTTACTGGAACACTTCCAGAATCTACATGTTGGAGAAGAGTGAGAGCCGTAAGGTTGAAGTCAGTTTGCTTTCCTCTTTAAGCAAAGAATGTGAGATTCTTTCAACGTCACTGCTAAATCCCAAGAGACCAGCCATCCAGTATAAAACTTAGCATGGCTAAAGAGTGTCCTTCATCCAGTCCATCCCAGAGAAGCCAAGTGAGCTGGCCAAAGTCTGCAGATTCTGGGATTCCAGAACTCCTTAGCAATTCCTGACTTTTAATTTTGCTTTTTCAGAATTGAAAGTACCATAAGTTGGAAACTAACAAATTAATTCAGGTAATTTAAAAAGGACACCATAAGTTGCTAGATGAGAGGGTAACAGGATGTGAACAGGATAAGAATGAGCTAGGTCTAAGCTGTCAAATTTGTGGAGAATTAGAAACAGGAGCATGTTTCACTAAAGTCTACCTTCCTCCAATGCTTTAGAAAAACATTTTTTCTAAGCAAAACTAGTGAGCAGTGTAGTTTCAAAGTGGAATAAAATCACTTCTACTAAATTGAAGGGTTATTTTTGCAAAGTTATACTCTGGGGAGGAAAATTAGGACTGTGAGGAAGTCTGTAACTGGATGTGGAACAGGGGAGAGGGTCTGCTTTTCCCCTACTCACTTTGCACAGAAAATGGGCAGGGTGTAATAAGTGAGGACTGAACCAGCCTGTGGTAAACTGGGAAGCCTGGACCCTGCCCTGGGTATGAGATTCACTGGAGGCTCAGAGCAGCCTCCAACAAATACAGCTGTGGAGTGGTCATTCTTGCCAGGTTTGCCCCAGGAGCCAACCATCCTGCCCCATCCTCACTGGCCCCCTGCTGCTGTCATTCACCTCAGAGACAGTCAGCAAACTGGTCCCCAAGAAAGCAGGAAGGCATTGCCTTCATGGAAGCTGACACTGAGTTCCAGTTCTCACTCACATAGGGCTATTCAGGGGTCTTCCTTTGATCCACCTAATGGGGTTCTCAAACTCTCAAGGGTGGAAGACACATTAAACTGTGAGGCTCTGCGTTCGTGAGGCCAAGCTGGTATCCACAGTCCCTCTGCTCTGATCTCCTGGTTCAGGCTTGCCCCTTAGAACCAGCTAGAACTTTACCTGTGCCTGACTGCTCTGCCCTGAGTCACTAAGTTCTAGTCTCCTTCCTTAGGAAGACTTTTCTGCTTCCACAGCTGTTTATGGAGCAGAAGTGGGGCTGGGACCACACATACCTTCCTCTTCACAGGCACCGCCTTGTCCTTTTCCCTGCTATTCACCATGACACCCTTGCTGGCTCTTGATATCCAGACCCCTCCTGGTTTTCTTAGTAGTTGCTGTATTGGGCTTAGACTTGTCCTCCCTACACTGTCTCCTCTTATCACCCTATCCCTGGGGAGCCTACTCAACTGCTTTCTTCTCTGTTTAAAAATTCTTGCATGGTAGTATGAGAAAAAAGCATTCAACATTTTGCCAAGGCTACTACTGCCCTCCCCTGTCTCCTGGGGTACCTAATTCCTTCGGTTTTTTCACCATCAAAATTGATTATATAAGCCTAAGAAAGCTTCCCATCTGCCCGATGGTCAATTTCAGTCATCTTTAAATTTCTCAACTTTCTCTGTTCAAGCCACACCATTACTCATATCTGTCTTGAGACCCTACGGCTATACTCAGTTCCTGGCTCTGACACTGTTTCTTCTGCCACTGCTGCACCTTTAACATGAGTTCTTTGCTCTTCATTCAGGAGATAGCCTATGACTAGAAAGTGTTCCCATGGGTTCATGTTTGAACACTTTCTCTAGCTGGTGGTATCTTCTGGGGCTTTCTGAAAACTTAGGAGGTAGACCTGAGTCGACTAAGTAAGTCACTGGGAGTAGGCTCCTTTCCTGTCCCTCTCTATTTTCTGTCTGCTATGAAGAAATTCTCTGCCATATGTTGTCTCTACTCTAAACATGTGGGGCCACCCACCATGGACTGGGATATCTGATACAGTGAATCAGTCAAACATTTGGTCACAGAGGACCAAGTCTGCTGTGAGACTGTGGCACATGGGAATGACTGTCCAAACAGGACCTGAACAAAGACAGTATCAATAGGCAGTGCACTAATGCAGAAGGGGAGAGATCTCCGAGTCCCACATCTACAACAAATTACAAGTGGCTGGAGACTGTGGAGAGCTTAGCCCCCTAACTGTTATCCAATATCCAGTGCCCAGTCCCCAAACCATATACTAAGAACAAAAATGGACTCACAAGCTCGTATTTATATATTTGTGTATCTATATTTGCATCTAAACAAATAGTTAAAGAAAAGTAGGCCATCAATTTGAGAGGGAGACCAGAGTGAAAGAGAAGGAGGGGTTGGAGGGGTAGGGAAGGAGGACATACTGTAACTACATTTTAATTAAAGTATACTAAGTAAAATAAAAGTTAATATAAAATGTAGATGAGGAATATGTCTCTAATTTGCAAAAATTGATTCATATTCAATTTTAGTCTTAATGATCTATATTTTGTCCCAATAAGTCAGTTATTATAAAAAATCATAATATACACAATTCTACTTACCATTAAGTCTCAACTATGAATTATTTATGTTTCAAACATGACTTCTGAGTTCTAGTGTTAAAATTTGCTCATCTACCGGCCATCTCCAACAGAATACAGAGTTGGTATGAAAAATTAACCAATCAAAAAATAAAATTCATTTTATATTTTACAAAATCCTCTCAAAGCTATACTCAAACTATGGCATTCTTGTGAGTGGCATCTCCTGTGCTGACTACATTACATCTATTTTTTTCTGATCTACTTTCTTCTTCTTTCTGAATGGTCACTGAGATTAGCTCTGCCATGGTCCTGCACAGACTTGTTCCTGTTCATCATGTGACCATTTACCCATGGATCTTAGTGCTTCTAAGGACTGTCATCTGCCTGCTGCTCCTTGATCGTTCCCTTGAACACAGCTGCTTTTCGGATAAGTTTTCACAGAGGCACAAATGGCAGCATTGACTTTGTCACCCACCCATCTCCCTCCCCTTGGCCCCACTCAAATGTGTTTGATATTGTAGTTGTCTGTCTGCCTGATTAGATTTAGATTTTTTCCATTGGCCATTGAATAAATCTGGTCAAATTAACATCCCTATTTTATTCTCCTCTACTCACTAGTTCAACACAATCTAGTGCATCTTGGAAATTTACTGATTGGATAAATAAATATATTTTAAATAATATTAATAATCAAACATCTTACTTAAGCACCCCTCCCCCTACTCACCCTGCCAATACAAATGGCTTAAAGAGACAGTACACTCCTCATTCAGTCTCGAACCATCATAAAGCCCTGTAAGGTTCAGCTGGGCTATGTGCTATTCCTCATTTATAGAAGTGAAGTGTCTTTTTTTCTTGGAGTCACCATCACACTTCTTTACCTCTAATCATAGTAGACCACCAGAAATGGTCTTACAGAATAAGCATCCCAAGTGCAAAGATCAAGTAATCATACCACATACACATAATTAGATACTTAACAAGTGCTTAGAGGCTGGGTAGTGAAGGCTTGAAGGGTTACACTGTTTAATATATACACAAATTTATCATCAGCAAGCAATTTAGTTCATCCAAGGCTAAAAACCTGAAATGGATTCTTCTGCATCTTTTTAGGGGGTGAATACCAATTACCTGAGTATCTTAAATAGACCACTCTCCTGCAGGAAGATGATCTGACAATGTAAAAAGAGTGCCAGGATGGACATCAATGTACCTGTACTTAGTAGCAGCAAAACCTTCATTATGGAGTACTCTTCAAAGGTCAGCTGAAGCCGCACAAACTGAAGGCTGATCTGGCGCATCCCCTGGCACAGTTCATACATGGCAGACTGATGCATCTTCTCTCTGCAAAGGAAAAGCAGTCGCACACGTCTGAGATGGGTCACCACTGTGTCCAAGCTGGCAGCCCAGGCACCTTAACAAGAGCCCTGAGCCTGTTGCCCCTATAGCTTCAACATGAAGCAGATGTGCATTTTAAGTCAAATCAGATGCCTTTCTGAGTGACTATAAGTCAACTGTTTCTAAAGTCGTATAGGCCAATTAATAACTCCCCATGAGAACACAGAGAAACACTGTCAGGGTATCATAGTTTCCTTCCAGATTAGGAATACTGTTAGTGGTGGTGCTTTGGTGATGTGGAGGAAGTCCCAGGACATTTTTCTTTTGGCTGCAGGTTTGGCAGACTGACTGACTTTTGGAAAGAATGCAGTGAGCAGAAGGTAGTCATGAGTATACTTATTTCCACATGGCCTTCCTTACAGAGGTCATGGAGTATATCTGTTACTGACTTCATCAACATATATGATACAGGGAACTAAAGGCAATTTAGTACGGTGAGGACCTCAAGTAGAATTGGCTCTAATCAAGACAGAGGGCAACATGGCAGTTTGTCACCATATACAGAAATCTATTCACACAGCCAACCCATCCCCTCATTCCACTACCCAAATATTTCCACAAAACTTTATGCAATACAACAAAGAGGTCTTTCTTCTCTTTCCTTGAGGGCTATACAAGGCATCTCATTGTTTTTAGATGTTTTTCAGAAAAATGTGTCTTTGCATATACAGTGAGAGATGATTGGTGGAAGAGGAAAGGACTTGCCAAACTAAAGGGACAGGAGGGACCACGAGGCTGATGCACTTCTCCAGGTGTATCAAGACAGGTGAGCAACTGCCTCACAACTTCCTCCCAGAATACACCCTGTGCTGCCCTTAGGTGCCAGGCTCTTCCAAGAGGTGAACACCAGGAACACAGGAAGATAGGGCATCTTTTGCTCTGGATAATATAGAATCGTCCTCTTTCTCTCAGAAGTTAGAACTACTTTAAGTCAAGACAATATCTAACACACACACACACACACACACACACACACACACACGCAGACACACTCACAGTAATAATAAAAACTTGTAGCTCTACCACTCATACAAATACTAACACCATTGCAATGCTTATTTTAGGTCTTTAAATAGTAGCCCCATCATGGCATAGTTGAGGCCTACTCTCCCTTTCTGTTGGATCTGGTCCATCTCTTCCTTATTTAATATGGGAACAATCAACTTGAGAGATTATAATTTGTTCTCAGATGACATATTAAGTATATGTGCATGTGTATAAAACAGCACATACTACTGCAATGTCATGTAGTGATTTGAAACTAGAGATGACATCCCTCAGGAACTAATTTCCACTCCACACAGAAGTATGATATGTAACAACTTTATTACCAAAGACTCTAAGTGAAATCACTCTGGCTGCTTCAAGCTTTGTTTGTGAGTAATATCACAACTTTTAGCAATTTTTTTTAAAAGTGTATGAGTGCATACACGTGCTAGAGGATCAGATATCTTAGAGCTAGAGTTGTAGGCAGATGTGAGCTGCTGGCATGGCTGCTGGGGAACTGAACTCAGGTCCTCTGCAAGAGCAACACATGTTCTTAACCACTGAGCCATCCAGCCAGCCCCATCACAGTTTACAAAATCAATCTTCAATTGAGGTAGCAAACATGGATTCTTAGCTCTTTTTTGCCCAAGGAGCACCTCTGTTTCTAGAAGACAGAGCCTGGTACAGAGAAAGGCTCACTTAGGCTTCCTTCAGCAATGAGCACTCCCTCCTACCAGCAGAGCATCATGACACACCCTACCAATTATCCAGCCCCAACTATTTTGTCATCTGATGAGCACATGTTAAACTCATAGTTGCTTTTATTTCCATTCTAGTATAACCAGCTCAACATGTTTTTCCAAATGTTTACTGACCACTTCTTCAGTGATTTGCCTTCTCACATTTCTACTTATATTATTATATTTATATTTATAATCCTTCTATCATTAAGTAATACTTTTAACAACAATAGCAAGTATTTTGATTAGACAGGTTTCATGTAGCTCAGAATGGTCTCACACTTGTTATGTATCTGAGGATGAAACTTGAACCTCTCCCTCCTAAAGCAGTAGGATGACAGGCCCTCACCATTATACCCAGCTTACACGGTGCTGGGATCAAAAGTAGATATGCCTTCTGCCAACTAAGCCACACCCATTCCCAAGAGACAAGGCTTGTGTTGACCACACACTTGACTCAAGTGATCCTCCTGCCTCAACCTCCAACTATCTGGAGTACCAGGCATATTCTCATATACTAAGCCTCCCCCCTTTCACAGGTTTTCTTTAGCTTGTTTGCTTTATTTTCATGCCATCTTCTGGCTTCCTCCCTTTCTTCTTTCTTGCTAGGGCCTGTCTAGTGTCTTCTCTCCAACTTGAATCCTTCAGTTTAAAATTCGCCACATGTATTTAATCAATAAAAAACCAAATTTAAAAAAAATCTGAGCCCCTCCAAATTTTTCCCTTACCCAACCCCAAGCATTTGCCACTTTAATAGCGTGATTCAGTCTGTTTTCATTTATTGTGATGACTACACATGCTTGGATTTTCCCACCATTTAAACTCCCCCATCTCCCCCTGTTTCTTCTTTGCTCCTTTTTCCACTTTCCACCCTTAAACTGGATCCATTCAGCCTTCTGAACTCCTGTCTCTCTCTCCATTGCAGTCAGAAGGTGCATATTCTGTTTTCACACTTCTAATGATTATTTTTGAATGAATAATCTGCACAGTTAAAAGTCTAAAGTTAACTGAAAGATTTCTCCTGAGAAATGAGAAGCTTTCGGGAAGCTGTACCAACCACTTCCTTCCTGCTGCTGCCCACTCTCCATGTTAACCGTCTTCAGGGCTTGCAGTCCATCACGTCAAGTCACCCTCTAAGCTTCTTGCCCTCTCTCACATACACTGTTTCCTTTCTTAGATCACCAGTGTGTTTATCAATGTCTCCTCACCCACTTCTGCAGGGCTGAGGATGGAGCCTGGGCCCACACACATGCCAGACAAGCACTCTACCACGCAGCTCCAGTGCCACCCACCCATCTGTTCAGATGTGGCAGTGTCTCTGTTTGGGCATTAGCACTTTCTGTCCATCATGCCCCACTCCTGGGTTTAATTTCTTACTTATTAAATAAATTAAACTTTAAGTTAAACCATTAAGAGCATGTTTTAGTGATTCAGTTGAAGTTCTGAATCTCAATGTAAGTGTCATTACTGCCTGCTTGTGACGCCTTCCAAAGTCACAGATAACTATGTCGACAGGTCATTTCTCTCAGTACTTTGAGGCTATTTCCTGAAGCCTGCGCCTTCCTCAAGGCTTTGGGGAAAACTCCATATAATTTGTAATTCTTCCATAGCTAACTTAACCTTTCTTTGGTAGCTTCTGCTTTTCTCTTTTTCTTATGCCTGCTCTTTCACTATGCTGTGCCTAGGGATGGACTGGATTTGGCTTGTTCTGTTGGAGGCACAGTGCTGCTTCTGACATGTAGGCAGTTTTTAAATTCTGCAATGTGCTTTGCCACCCCTTTTTACCCAACAGTCTCACCCCAGTCTCATTGACGGGCTCTGTTAGTGGGACCCTACACCATTGTCATTGCTTCTTCTACATTAACTTCTCTTTCATTCTTGACATTTCCTTAATATTTTTATTCCAGGTGATTTTTTTTCAGTTATTTTCCAGCTAAATATTTTCCTTGTCTATGTCAAACCCACAGTTTAATTTCTACAGTTTATTTATTTATTATTTTTGAGAATTTCACACATGAGATTGTATTTACATTATTCGCAGCCTCCTCTCTTCCACTCCAACTCCTCCTGTGGACCCCACTCTCTACCAAATTTATGAATGACCTCTAATTATTCTTGTTACTTACACTAAGCCCATTTTGTGATGCTTATGCTTAGGGCTTGGACTTTGGTGGCATTATTTAGTCACAGCAAGAAGTGAAAATGTTCTATTATTACAGTTGTTACTCATAGTGAACCCACTTCATATTGCTGTGTCTAGAGCTTGAGTGTTGGATACAGTATTTGCCATGTTAAGGAGTGAAGTGTTCTAGTTCTTTCAAAAACATCTGTGACTTCCCATAAGGCATTTCTTCTCATGGTTTTTATGACTTCTTTTTTTATCACCAGACCTTTCAACATGCTTCTTTTATAGCTTCGTTCAGATTTTTAAGTTCATTTTAGAATGCCAGCACGCACATTTACATGTATTACGTTGGCACAGTGTCTTCTATGTGAACCTATATGGGCACCAGTTTGTGGAAGGAACTCTCTGGGAAGTCTTGGCATTTAGAACTGCCACGAGTGTGTTTTACTTCTTCTGGAGGAGTTTTCATTGCTAATTTCTCAGGTTCAGCATTTTTGGTAAAACTCATGTAGTTTAAATTTGGACCTCACTCGATGTGATGCAGGCTTGTGTTCGTTATTTCTTCCTGCTTCCTTGCCATGTCCCTAGGTTGGTTGAAGAGCAGCTGAGTTTTATTGTTCTTGGTGGCAGAGCCCTGGATTTATGCATGGGGCTCTACCACAGGACTTAAGCTCTAACCTAGCTGGAATTAAAGTCCTTTTCCTGATTGCATTCTAACATGCACCCCTAAATATCTGTACCCACTCATCTCTTAGCTAATTGGAACTTTAGCTTGAAGTTAAGCAGACCCTTCCCCTCACCCAGCTCCTCGGTGCTGAGTACTGAGGCCGAGAACCTCAGCTGCCATTGTTCAGGTACCATCCCCTGTGGCCTGAAACTCAGCCTCTCATGGTCAGAGCTCCCTGGTCATCGACTCTCAGGAATTTGCCTTCTTCCCCTTCCCAGTCCTGGGCTTCTAGGTGTGTATAGCCATGCTCAGCTTCCCCAATGGGCTCTGGGACTGAGTGCAGGTTCATGTGTTTACAAGGAAAACTGTCTCTCCAGCTCTGCTTGCCCCTCCTTTTGAGATTTCCTACATATTTAAAAGGGTTTTGTGTTTTCATTTGTGCAAATTTTTTCTATGTGTATAAGAGGGAGGGCTCAGTTCAGTTCTATCATTCTGTTAATTACAAGATTCTTTTTTGTTTTTGATTTTTTATTACAAATAAAGTCATATTTTTTATCCATATATCCCTTTGTTCAAACTCCTTCTCCTCCCACCCCTCCCAGTCACTCTCTCTTCTCCCCATCATTTTATCTCCTCCCCAGCAAGGGCAGGAAGTCCCAAGGTCCCAAGGTGGCTTAGTTCAGCATCTACTCCAGGCAAATCTGCTTTCCTTACCCCAACATCAAGGCTGGGTCAGGTGTTCCTCTAGAGGGAATGGGCTCCAAGGAGCCATTGCAAGATGTTTCAGATCCCAAGTTCGGTGGTTGTGGTTTGCAGCTTGGACATGCTTTGCTTTTTGTTTAAAGTCCACTCCACTAATGAGTAAGTACATCCCCTGCTTATCTTTCTGGGTTTGAGATGCCTCGCTCAGGAGGATATTCTCCAAATCCATCCATTTGCCTGCAGATTTTAGGATATCATCTTTTTCTTACTGCTGTGTAGTACTCCATTGTGTAGATGTACCACAGTTTGTTAGTTCATTCTTCAGTTGAGGGGCATCTAGGTTGTTTCAAGGTTCTTGCTATTACTAATAATGCTGCTATGAACACAGTTGAACTAATGCTTTTGGGGTGTGAATGTGCATTTTTAGGGTATATGCCTAAGAGTGGTATTGCTAGGTCCTTGGGGAGATTGATTCCCAGTTTTCTGAGAAACTACCATACTGCATTCCAGAGTGGCTGTACAAGCTTACACTCCCACCAACAATGGAGGAGTGTTCCCCTTGCTTCACATCCTCTCCAGCATAGGCTGTCATCTGTATTTTTAATCTTGGCCATTCTGACAGGTGTAAGGTGGTATCTCAAAGTTGTTTTGATTTGCATTTCTCTGATGGCTAAAGATGAAGAGCACTTTTTCAGGTGCCTTTCATCCAGTTTTAATTCTTCTGATGAGAATTCCCTTTTTAGTTCTGAACCCCATTTTTTGATTGGGTTATTTAAGGTTTTGGGCTCTAGTTTCTGGAGTTAATTACAAGATTCTTAAACACAGGACTTAAGCTAAAGAAAGTCTTTTAAAAGTCAAACATTAAAGATAAGGGCTAAATATCAATTTCTACTCAATATACACTTCATGATAAAAGAAGAAAGAGAAGGAAAGAGAAGTAATCAAAGCACAGGAATGAAGGCATACAAATATGCAGATGATGGTGATGGTAAGTAGAAGGGATGCTGGTAATAAATAGATAGTAAGATTATTATGTGGCTCCCAAATTAAATATGGCAGTTGTGAAGCTCTCTAGAAGTAGGGGGAGAGGAGTTTAAATGACAATACAAAAGTAGAGTGAACATAGTGGTTGATACAAATATGCCCTTGACATTGACTTCTAAAAGTGTCCTCCTGTGCATTTTGTGTGTACAATGCAATGTTCATATTGGTGTGGAGGCTAGAGGTTGTGTGTCAGAATGTAGCTCAACATCTGAGGAGGAGGTGCCCCCCCCTATGTGTTTTTGAGACAAAGTCTCACACTAGCTTGCAGTTTTTTGAGTAGGCAAAGCCTGTCCGTCTAATCCCAGGGATCTACCTATCCCTACTTCTCTAGCTTGTGGAGTATAAGCAACCACTGCACTTGGCTATCTAAAATGGGTTTTGGGAATCAAAGTCAAGTTCTGGTACTGTGGAGAGAGCACTTTACTGACTCAGTAGCTCCCAGCCACTCATTAATGTTTGTAGTCCTAACTGACCTATTCAACTGGGGAGCAGGCACTGTTGCTTTGCCAGAGAAGGGCTAGTGCCACACAGCTCAGAGGCATGTGTTCTGTGACTCCTGAGGCCCAAGCTTCTCACTGGCAAAGCCCAAATACCACAAATAATTCCAATCTTGCATAGACATAGGAATGAACCACACAGCAGGTCCCAAAACATAAAGTAGCATGTGGAGGTTAGTTCTTTAAAAATATGATTGTGGGGCTGGAGAGATGGCTCAGAGGTTAAGAGCACCGACTGTTCTTCCAGAGGTCCTGAGTTCAATTCCCAGCAACCACATGGTGGCTCACAATCATCTATAGTGAGATCTGGTGCCCTCTTCTGGATACTGTATATATAATAAATAAATATTTAAAAAGTATAATTGTAATAGAGAAAATATTTCTAGAGAAGTCATGGATCATTTTGTTTGAAAGAAGTTAAGGAAGCATCAGATTCTTAAGATGAATTTTCAAGAAAAAACATTTTATTATTATCACTTCTATATATAGTCTGGTACACCAGGGCAGAGGAGAGACAAGGCAGATGTTCACAAGGCAGAAGTGACTTACCTAATGCTGAACATGAGAAGTAAACACCTTCCTGTCATAGTGTTTGTTACTAAGAAGTGTTAACACATATCCACACATGGAACAAAGGATAGAGAAAGACACAGGCCCTATCTGAAAGCACATGAGAGGGTTCATGTGGTAACACACCTAAGAAAACAATTGTCACATTGGTCTAGACACAGGCCTTTAATCCTATGTTGAGTAACCTTGCAGTTCTTGGGGCTGTGTTCAGGGATATACATACAAAGCTATTCTTGCATACAAAGTTGAATTACTTCTCACTAATTCTCATAATGTTTTGTAAGGAACTATCCTCATGTTTAGGAAGAATTTTGCATGTGAGGAAGCCATGATCCAAACCCTGATTCACTAAAATTTCAGGAACTACCAGTCTGAGTAGTTAGCTTTTGAGTCTTCTCTAGTAATTCAGCTACACAGAGATCTTCAGACAGCACTGATTTTGTAATCAATGAGCATGCTGTTTGTCTTTTGTTCTACATTATGTAGTAGAACTTCTGTGTTTCCAAACTCCTTTTAAAGGAGGAAGATTGTGTACTCAATATAGCTTGAAATTCATGAAAATAGGCTGGTCACCTTGTAAACACATTTAACTACAGCACATTATTTTGCACAATTAGATTTACTGTACAGAAAGATGCTTTCAAAAAGGTAGAAGCAGGGACAATATTTTGGCACGATACTGGTATTAGCACTACAATGTCTTTGCAGAAAAATTCTGCTATATGATTTTATTCATTTAATGACTCTACCTTATTTTGAACAGTAATCAAGTATCATCAAGTAAGATTATACTTGACTACTTTGGGAAAGAAAGGCAACTCTGTATTCTGCCTCTAAAAATAAAAAGTAAGTGCACATCTCAAAGTCAACCTTGAACAGTAGGATGAATGGAGGAGGCAAGGAGCTACCCAAACATCCTATCTAGAGAGCTAGCAGCCACTATGCTCTGCTTCTCTATACTAACATACTTGCACACGCATCTTTTCTATGTATCTTCTCAAGTTGTAAAACAAAATAAACTGGAATTTTTTGCAAATATAACTCTGAAAATGGGCATAGAAAGCCATATTTGATTCTAAGAATCAAAGTTAGAATTTTAAAAAGATATTTGTTTTTTATTTTCTATGTGTATGAATGTTTTTCTTGTCTGTCTGTCTGTCTGTCTGTCTGTCTGTCTGTCTGTGTACCATGTATGTGCCTGGTATCCACAAAGGCCAGAAGAAGGCATCATTTCCCTGAAACTGCAGTTACAGATGGTTGTGAGCCTCTATGTGTGTTAGGAGCAACATCTGGGTGTAGTGGGATTATGCTGGTAATGTTGTAAATATTTATACTGCTTATGGGTTTAATAAAAAGCTGATTGGCCAAAGACAGACAGGAAGTATGGGTGGAGCTTCCAGGCTAAGAAAACTCTGGGAACATCTCAGAGTAATACAGAGGCCACAGGGATTCCAGAGATTCCAGGAGACAATGCAGAGGGAAGAAGTTGAAATGCTGCTCTGATAAAAGGTACTGAGATGCATAGCTGAACAAGATGGGTTCATCTGAAGGAATTAGCAAATTATGTGCCTGGGCCCTAGGTGAAAATTAATGTAAGTGTCTGTGTGTGCCTGTGGGGCTGCGGGTGTTTCTGGCGGACTGCCAGACTACTGGTCAAACCTCTGGTCTAGACCAGAAAGTCCAGGCCAGAAACCAATTACAACATCTGGGTCCTATGCAAGAGAAGAAAATGCTTGTTGTGGAATAAACTTTTTTGTACACTGTAAAGATGTGCCACTTGGATTGGTTTAATAGAAAGCTGAATGGACAATTGCTAGGCAGAGTTTTGGGGGCAGAGAGAATTCTGGGAAGAAGACAGAGAAGGGAATAGAGACTGTCTTTGATAAAATCATTTAATGTATGTATAAAATTCTCAAACAATAAAAAAATGCACTCATGCTACCATTTTATATAAATAGTGCTGTGCTATCTTATATTATTGGGGCAATCCATTGAACAGGAGATTTAATGTAATGGTCTTTTAAAAAACATCTCCTTTCATACATTACACCCCAACCACAGTTTCCTCCTCTTCCCACTATTCTCAGCCCTCCCCCACTCCCCCAAATCCACTCCTCATTTCCCTTAAAAAATAAGAAGGCCTCAAGGGATCTCAACCAAACACGGCATAACAAATTACAATAAGACTGGGCACAAACCTTCATATCAAGGCTGAACAAAGCCACCCTGTGGGAGAAAAAGGTTCCAAGAGCAGATAAAACAGACAGAGACACTCCAGCTCCCAGTAAGAACATGTTCTGATATTCAGGCATGGTCTTTTTGACTAAAAGAAAACTTAAAAAACCCCCAGTCATTCATCTATATAGATGGCCATCTGGTACCAGCTGATGGCAAATGACAGTCCTAGAATTACAGTTTTGGTTCTGTTTTGATGCAAGTAGGCATCTGGTCAACCAAACCACAGGGCACTCCCAGCTCTAGATGCCTGTGAAACTCAGCAATTCTTAAAAGTTTACAGGGGCTCCTCTTGCACTGATGTTCTAGAGGAAGACCTCAGTTAGGTCTTTCCAGTGTGGAGTTGTGTGCTCCTGCACTTTCCACTGGCCTTTTCCTCATTCTTACTAATGATCTCTATTCTGACATCTCCTGCATTGATGTATAGGCTCATCTGCATTAACCTTTGAGGTGGACAATTTTAGAGGAACATATGACACTTACCCTTTAGTTGTCTCATGAGTACTATCCCTGAAATCCAGGTAGTTCTCTAGAAAGTCAGGAAATCACAAAGATAGAAACAGTAAGGAAAGGGACTCTGTCCCTAGAAACAGCATTTCCTTACTGTTTAGGGATCTGTGGTTGGTATGGAAAACAAATAAAAACCATTTCTTAAATAAAAAAAATCTTGCAAGAATTAATAGTATATCAGTGGAAGACATATATGCAGTAAAGCTCATGGCAGGAATATACGTTAGCCAAAAGGTGGAGGCAGCTTAAGTGTTCATCAGCAGATGAAACAGGTGTACAAAATATGGTACGTGTGCATAACAGAATAATATTCAGCTTTGAAAAGGTAATTTCTTCATGTGATGTCACATGAATTTTTAACAGATATTTACTGTTACTATTTTTGAGTGTGTGTACTCATGTGCTGCATGCATGTGGATGTGCACGTGAGTTCAGGTGCCCATGGCAGTGAGCTGAACCACTTGTTCAGCATGAACGAATCTTTATGTTGTACACTAAGTAAAGTAAGCCAGTTCACCAATGACAAACACTATATCATCTCCTCCCTGTGGTGTTCTCTGAGGAGTCAAGTTCATGGGCAGTAATGGGGATGTGGTGATTGAGAGACATGGTTTCAGCTTTGTGCAATGAGAAAATTCTGTTGATTAGCTGCTGAGCCATACGATTGGATTTTACTCCTTAAGCTGCCTACATGAAAAGGCAAGACTTGTGTGTATTTTTATCCTTACCAAGTTTTGAAAAAAAATGACTTTGCAAATCTTTATCTTACTACACTCTGACAAAGATCATGAAACTAAAATTGTATTTCTTCATGTAGCTTCTGCCAGGGCTCTGGAGGCTATCTTTTCTTCTTTTATAAGACACAAAGTATCTCTCTTCTCCATTTCCACAGGTTGCCTTTGTCTTCCTGACTTGTCAGTCCTCTGCTGCTGTGCATGTGTTTTTATTACAAGCTGCACTCAAGGCTTTTAGAAAGCAAGAGAGGTAAAATTCTTCAATAAATCATGGTTACAAAAGGTCACCCAGGAAGAGTCCCCAAAGACCTGTTTGTTGTAGTGCTGGTGCCCTATGGGGGAGATGAAATGGACCTTCATGTCTCACTCTTCTCTCTTCTATAAACTGCCATTTAATCGATGTAACCCTTTCTGGCTGATGCTCTAAATGCCCAAGCACAACAGTTCTACCACTCTGCTACCCAGGGGGCCCCAGGAAAAGAACAACCAGCTGTGTTCTCCAGATCCTTCAGCAACAAAGCACTAACTCACACACTTCAGCACTTTGGGAATTATCACAAGAAGACAACTGAAATGCTCCACAGTCACCCTTTCATTAAACCCCAGGGACTGCCCACACTGTGGCCTCTGTCCTTCTCAAAAGCAGAGCACATATCATTCCATGATTGGTTTTCATATGGCACATGGTCACAATGATATGAAGACAGCAGTAAGTAAATTTCTCAAAGTGATGGGTATAGGTGAAGCTAAGTTTTTACTTGCTGAGTTGAGAAATCAGGGTGAATGCTCCTGAGTTTCTGGGCTCTCAGGAGCAGGTCCATCAATAACATTGGTTTGCTAGTAGCCAGCTATTACCTCAGTAAAATGTCTCCAGGATTATGGGAGGTATGTTATCATGAGGCAATACTGGTCTCATAATAGTTAGTCAAATAACTCAAGATCACAGCACATCATCAGGTTGGGATAAATCGAACATCCTGTTCCACGGACAGTGCAACAGATGGCACCTGACTGCTTGTGATTTAAGAAAAAAAAGTTTACAAAAAACTGGCATTCAAAAACAGTTCCTCCCTCCAAACCTTAATGTGAATAAAAATTACTTCAACTTAAACCTTCAAATTATGCAAGTTTACCATTTCTCCCCCAATCATGGACATCAAGAGGTTGTCACTGAACAATGGGACACAGAGGAGGCAAGAATTTCTCTGCAGTGACAGAGCTCAGCCATCAGGTCCTGGGATCACCATGAAATTCTGTCTGTGCTTTTTTTCTTGAACTGATGCCTTAGAGAGATTAGTAGCCCAGTGGTCTCAAGGACATCCATTTATTCTCCAATAATCTTTCATAGAGTGATCTAGTACTAGTTAGAAGCTAATCTGATGTTCCAAGAGATATGTTTTTGTAAAAGTGTCCTTGGATTTTACCACCTCAATTTCCATTGGCTTCCATGGATGTTGAAAATGATACAAGACTAAAAGCCTAGAAGGGGCCTGATGACATGGTAACTGTCATCACTGATGGGCCTAGGAGTGAGTATAGGGAGAAAAGTATTTTGCTTTATTCCCTATAAATATTACACATGGTCCACCAAGGGCCACACATGAATGTCCTGGGCTGTCACACAGGGCCATGTTGTCATCTGGGCCTGGGCTGCTGCCAAGGGCCATGTCTGTTTCCATGGTCCTGCAGCAGCTGCTGTCTGTGCTGATGTTGGTGGCTCCTGTTACCACTTAAGGCATGAAGTTTTCCCTATCCCTCACTGGCTGCAGCAGTAGGGAGAGCCAGTCCTGTACTTCACTTAGGAAACACAGTAGAGCTGACCCTACTGGTGAAGGTGGGGATGATCTGACCCCACACACATGTGTGGGAGAGCTGGTCTTACTCTGCTTTGAGAAAGATTGCACATCTAGTGCATATTGAAGATGATCGAGCTGCAATGTTTATCTCTTGACATCTGCCAAGTGACATGGACTATGTGGCCCACATTGGGTGCCAGATATTACAGAAATTCTACTTGGTATTATTAATAAAAACCTAGAGCCAGATAATGGGAAAAAATGAAAATATCTGAGAGACAGTGAAATAAGCCACAGCCTGTTCTCACTTCACTAACTGCTCAGGCTGAAAGGATAGATTCTGTCTCCACGAATCCTCAGACTGAATGCCTATGACTTCTCAGCAGAAAGGGAATGCAGGTCAAGAAAAGAACTCTTGCCTCTTTTCTTCTCTGCCCAGCTATCTCACTTCTGCCTTCAACTTTCCTAGTGCTAGTATTAAAGGTGTGGGCCACCACCATGTGGCTCTCTTTTGCTTTGAACTCACAGAGATTTAGAGGATTTCTGCTTCCTGAGTGTTGGGATTAAAGTTGTTGGACACTACTCCCTGACCTTCATGACTTGGTCCTGATTTTCGGACAAGCTTTATTAAATATACAATATATCACCACACATCCCTCATCTGCTATATAATAGAGTGGGAGAGGGTAAGATGCCTTCCCCATCTCTTGGTTCCTGTGAAGGTAGGACAGCAGGCCCTGGGGCTATGAGAGTATGAGAGCTGGCCCTACCCATTACCAGCTGCAGCACCTGGGAGAAAGGGCTGCACACCTCATGTGGGTAGCACAACAGAGCTGACCCTATTGGTATGAGAGCAGAAATGGCTCTGCCTCTTACTGCCTGCTATAATGGATGTGCTAGCAGGACAGTGCTGGAGAGCTTGCCCTGAGGGATGCTGAAGGAAAGCTGGCAGACTGACCAACCAAGCTACTACCTAGGCCCAGAACCAGGTCTATGAGTTGTTCCAACCCAACATCTATTTCATTTATGGAGCATGTAAAGGGCAACCCTACAGATTCAAAACAGCAGGATCTCCATGACACAAGATAACAACAGGGCATCCAAGAGGAGCCCCAGTGAGGGCACAGTATTGATTAGTGTAGCAGAAGCCAGAGGCATTGAACCAGACCAATGACTTATTGCAACAAACACAAGTAAAGATGTATGGACTAAAGGGTACACTGTGTGACTCACTGTGTCACACTATAGCTTCCACACTGAAATTTTTTGTTTGTTTTTTGTTATTCTTTTAATTTGTATTTATTTTATTGCGGGGAGGTTGCAAGGGTGGAGAGCAGATACAAAGGAATGGGCAGATGCATGGGATTAGGATGTATGATGTGAAATCCACAATGAGTCAGTAAAAAGTTAAAAAGCACAAAAGAAAACAAAACATTAAACATGGCATTTTAAAAACATTTATTCATAACATATCTTTAAAAATGGTTACTATAAAAGAATTAGGCAAGTACTCAGTTGGTATTGCTATATAAACATGAGGACCTGAGTTTGACCTCCAGACCACATATCAAAAAAAATAAATAAATAACAAGAGCAAAATACAAAGTCTGGTGGTATATGCTCATAATCTCAGTGTTGGGAAGGCAAAGGCAGGCAGGTTTTTGGGGATTGCTAGGTAAATTGGAGATCACTAGAACAATAAGAGACCCTGCCTCAAAGTAAGAGGTGGATGATGGCGCCTGAAATTGTCCTCTGACCTTCACAGACATGCATATAACATGTACCTGTACAGATATGCACACATGTAGCAGTAAATACTTAATATAATCAGCAGTTCCCTTCAGGTACCAGGAGAGTTTGAGGTTCAAGAAAACTTATAGCCAGAGTCACCTGCAAAACTCAGGTTTTGCAGAATGTAAACTGTGGGTCACTGCTGAATGACATCACACAAATGCTAAGCACAGGCTTACTGTTCATATACCTTCAGCTGTGCCTCTCTCCAGGCCATGACAAGAAAACTGACTGGGAAAAGTGATTTCAAAGCAACTTTTTCTTGTCCCTGGGATCAGTGGCTGGGGAAGTCACAGTACAGTGAGATGAGGATCAGCAATGGCAAAGGGATAAAGGGAATCCCAGATCATCATGTGAAACAGCAGTAGGGCCTTCAGTACAGGGAAACACCATTACTGTGCCTATAGATAACAGGGATTCTCGTCCTGGAGGGGCTGTTCATACACATCCTCACCCTAATCATTCATGTGGCTATGGTGATTTACTTATCATTAGACACTTCTGGGAGGTAAAGTGAATGCTCAGAGGCCACAGTTACTTTAAAGTTTGAACTGAGGCAGGTCAATCATAGAGCTGCAGTTCTAAAACAGAAGAGAGTGGTCTGCACCCTAGGAGAGCTCCAAAACTGCTCACTGGGTTAAGACCTGTTACTCCAAACTATCTAACTGGCCTGCCATGTACATGGCTCCATAATTGCAATCCAGCCAAAGGTACATTAAAACTATCAGAGAAAACCTGCATCTAAAATGAACATGTATAGATATTTTCTTGTCATTATTTAGTGGGTAATATGGTAGAACAATTATTCTAGTACCATTTCTATTTACACCTGTAGGTCTGGTATCCATGGGGATTCTTTACTGAACTCCTTTTGAACATGAAGGGACAACAGAACACATAGAAAGGAGATAAGAATAAGAATTTCCTGGCTAGGAGAAGTCCATTTTTTTTTTATTACTATGTCCTAGTTGTAGGTTGAAGATGTCAATAGAAGACAAGAAAACACAATGGCCGATCTTCCTTCACACAGACATAAAGTGGTTATAAAGAGGTAATTTAATTTTAATAGGTGGCTCTAGTTACTTGTAAAGGATTGCATAGAAGGCAGGGTGACAGTGCTCTGCAGCTTTGCAGAAGTGACTGGTATATGTTGATGTTGGGTTGGGAAAAATAGAATAGCAACTGCACTCATGTTACAGAGTCACAAATTCCCTTTACTGGGAAAGTCTTACTAGACAAAAAGAAAACATGCCAAGAGCCAAGCTCTGTTACCAGTGACACTATAGCTGGGTTCTAGCATCATTTCTGAGATGCCATAATTCTGGATGAAGGGGCCATCTTTTGTTTCAATTATTTTATAAAAGTCAATGCACTGTTTGCTTGGGTAGAAAAAAGTGTTAGGCTCAATGTATTATACGTTGGTCACATGTCCCCCCTTCTTACTGAACACCTGTCACAGACCAGATTTTGTTCTGGACAATATGAACAACTGCGTCATTCATTCCTAGGTGAAGGAATGTAATACCTCCCAACCACAAAACCAGGCATGATGTTTATTTCCCATAAGATGTGCATATTGCATGATGCTGCACAGAACTTCTCAGGGCACAGCCTAGAGGTTTATTTGGTTTATCTGTTTATATAAAATCACTAATGGATATGGCTGGAATATATACAGCTAGCATTTTCTAATCTTTTCCTTTACTCTGCAAGTCTGTAAGTTCCTAATCAGAACCAAGGGGTGGGCCATTGCTCTTCAATGACAAATGATTTGTTGAGAATTTGTGCTCATCACCTAAAAGCAATGCATCAAGACTAGGATTTCTAATGTGTCAATTCCCCATGTGCCTCAGGCAGGTCTCAGGTCAGCAGTATACAGGGTAGCCTGGCTAGAAAGAGGGTTAAGTCCCTTCTTCCTTGTGAAGTTTCATATAAAGAACTGGGTGTGCATGGAGGCTGCCATCAGATGTAAGGACACTTCCCATAACAAGAGAAAAGGTGTTTCAAGTTCTTTGCCAGTGTGGTGGTATTAAGAGGCGTGTCTTCTCACAGGCTAAGTGAAATTGGGGTCTGTGTTAGTTACTTTTCTCTTTGCATTTACTCTGATCAAATACCTGAAAGAAATAACTTGAGATGGAAAGGGTTGATTTTGGCTGACAGTGTAAGAAAAGATATAGAGCATGATATCAAGGAAAGCATGGTGCCAGGAGCATGAGAACCCTGACTGGACACTACATACATGGAAAGGAAACAGAGAGGAGAAGTGAAGTGACACCATGTACTTCCTCTAATTAGGTCCCAACTCAAGATTCTAGCTGGGACAAGTGTTTAAATATACAAACCCACATGGGACGTTTCACATTCAAATCACAATAAGGTCTTTATCAATTGACAGGGGCAGTTTAGACTTTTTCATCTTCATGGGGCACAACATCCATCCTCTCACGTAGAAATGCCATGTGTTTTGGAAGCAACCACAGAGTAAAGCCCCTTCGCCAGATGACAAACCTGCCAGCAGCTTGATCCTGAATTTCCCAACTTTCAGAACTGTGAGAAATATGTTTGTGTTCCTTATAAATTACTTGGGATTTTGGTATTTGTCATAGTAGCACAAATAAACCGAGACAAACAATGACCATGCCCCCTTTCCATCCCTGGAGCACCCATCTATGTCACTGGCCATTTGGCTTCATCATGTTTGTCCTCTGATTATGCATATGTCTCATGTGTTCAGTAATTCACCAACCATACTGCAGGACACTGGGGGACAGAGGGCATTTTCCCTTTTATATTCCTTGCCACAGTCATCATGGGGCTTTGCATACTGTGGATAGTTCTGCATGTTTACTACTGATTAGGAAGTTGCTAGTTACTACTCATAAATTTTTGAATTCTTTTTTTGGTGTAATATGAGAGTATATATGTATTTATGTGTGGGTATGTGTGTGCTATAGCATATATATATGTAATCATCTTGGGTGTTGGTTCTTGTCTTCTGCCTTGTTTTGATATAGGGTCTCTTTTCTCACTGGCTGCATACACCAGACTAGAGGACTCTCCTGTATCCATCCCCCACCCAGTTGTATGAGTGCTAGAATTATAGATATGCACAGCATTATGTGCTTTCTGGGGATTCTAACTCAAGTCCTCATGCTTGTATAAAGTATTTTACCCACTGAGCCATCTCCTCAGCCCTGTCGATCAATTTTTAATAAACTGAAAAAAGAGATTTAATCTCACATTCAGGGAAGTGAGTAGGAGATTTGTAGTGGGGACTAGGTATTTTCACCTTGATTTTAGGGTGTGACTTTGGCCAATGTAGATCTGGAGAACACCTATGGACTCTGAACATTAGTATTTGAGGTATAGCCAGACGGCCAGTTTAAGATCTGGGATACATTTACAACCCCTTTCTCTCTTGCACTCTCATATAGTGAGGAAGACTGGGTCAGGTAAAATGAGTGATGTAGACTGGTCTACAGCCTTCAGCAACTCTGCAATTGACGTTTGTCTTAATCTGTATAAGTAAGTTGCTCCTCATAGAATCCTTTTAAATAAATAATTCTTTTCTCAGTTACTGATGATTCTTTTGCACTATTTGGCAACCTATGTGGGGCATTGATAAGTGGAGCCACACTGGGCTTAGTACTATAGTTTCATGCTAGCAGCAGTGCAAAGACTGAACTCCTGGCAGCTGTCTGTGAGATGTAGCCAAATGACACAGCATGCTCAGATGGGACTGAATGTTTTCTTTGAGATTTAAAAACTTCCTGCTACAGATATTCATTTATGTCACCATTTTAAAATGTATATTTTAATCCCAAACAACCAATCATAGCAGACAGAATGTAAGATGCAGATAATATTCTTAAATCAACTATTTTTTCATGTAAATCAGACTAAAGGAAGGACTTAAAAAATGTCACTCTTCTAACTTTTTTTTTGGAAAAAATGATTACTTTTATGAAATGGTTATGTGATATGATTGGTTATTATTTATATTGGATATTATTGATAGTAGGAATTTGATGGGCATGTTACCTTTACTCTGTTTGTTAGGTTGGGGATTGAACCCAGGGCCTTATGTATTCTAGGCCAATAGTCTACTCTGAGTCATATCCATACCTCTGTTGTTATTTTAAAATAAGTTGACACATCAATATTTCTAAAATTCTGTTTGGGTAATTATCAATAAATATAACTGATACAAAGAGAAGGTCTTTGTGGTCCTCAGTGATTTCGAGAGTAGACAGGGGCCCAGTTTATGAACTGCTCATGGCTAATTCCCTGACACAGTAGATGTGAAATGAAGGCTTAGCAAAATAGTCACCCACTTAACAACAGCAATGTTGTTACCAAGAAAGTTAGGGACTGAGTCTTCAAGGCTGAGCTCTCATATGCTGATATGGTATCAGACAGGAAACACAACTAGTTTAAATGTGGGACTAAAGAAAGTTATTCTAAGAATATTCAATGTTTCTATTATTTATACACTGGTATATTTCTACTTGCTCTGAAAGGTAATTCTTATGAGAGATAACATATGATTGGTCAGTGAGAGCTTCACATTATAAAGTACCAAAAACTATTTTGATTTCTTAAAAGTTTACACCGTAGCCTGAAGTGAGTAGTCTTGGCCTAGCTAAAGATGTTGAGCGTTAGATGGAGGAACTCTTGATTCCAAGCCTGGACCTTCAACTCCTCACCATTAAAAGAAGAGGGAGAACAGACATCACATCGTAGAGATTGGAGGACTAAATATAAAAGTTCCTTGAGCCCATATGGTGCCCCCATGTTGCTTCATGATTACTTTGCCCCCTAGGGTCCAGACTGGTGGAGAGACATCACAATTAGCAAGAAGGAAGGAGTATATCAACTGCTAATCCTTAATTTCATCAGATGCTGACATTCTATGTGCAGGGACAGAGAGGACACAGAATTGCTGCTGCTTTGTAAGGTGGCCACATCTGGATGTGTGGTCACTAAATTGTTCAGCTTTGGCAATTTCCATGTACAGAATCTTTTTAATTTGTTTCCCTCATTAAATATTTACTTAAAATTTTATTTTATGTATTTAGTGTGTGTGTGTGTGAGGGGGGAGAGAGAGAGAGAAAGCGAGCGAGCGAGAGAGAGAGCACACATATATGAGTGTAGTAGTTTGCATACTGTGTTAAAGGACAACTTGCCTGAGTGGGGTCCCTTCCCCTCAGGTGGGTTCTGAGAATCAAATTCAAGCATTCAGGCCTGAGTGCAAGTTCCTCTACATGCTGAGATATCTTGCTGGTCCTTCATTTGTTTCTTTCAAGAAAGAATCAGATTCTAGAACTCAAGGAAACAATGACATCTTCCAAGCCCTCCATAACCACTATAACCCACTAGGGTGAATGCGGGAGATGATAGACAACCAACTTCACCTCTCCTGCATGATGTAATGAAAAGGGATAATCATATGACTTCTTTTCCATTCTATACTTGCCTAAAGATGGGAACTCAGGACATGCTTTTGTATCAAGTCATAGATGTTCTTGCTGCCTCTGTCAAGGTTTGGCATCTAAATCATCATCTTGCATCTTTGCTCTTTGCATCCTGCCACCTATTTAGGAGAAGCCTGGAGTTCTCCTTAATTAATAAACTAATTTTTAAAAATAAACTAATGTTGTAGCAGAAGGAATTGAATGTGAGGCAAGTGGTCTACCCTGTGCCCTTTGTAATTTTTAGTTTGAGACAGAGTTTTAGAAGTTGTCCAGGCTGGCTTTGACCTTGCTATGTAACCCAGGCTTGCCTTAAACTTATGATTCCCCTTGCCTCAGTCTCTAGAGTAGTTGGGATGAAATGCATAAAGCATCCTGCCCAATTATTTTAGAAAGCGTCTTTCTCTATCAAGACATTGAAGTACCACATGATGCCTCAAGTCTAACAGACTCTTCTGAGTGCAGCAGGCAGATTGATTGGCTTTCCCAGGTACAAAAGGAAAATGAAAGCCTGGACCTAACTGTACAGGTGATAGTTGCCCCCAGGGGGCGCACCATTCCTGGATATTCTGCAATACAAGGTCAACGTGGGAACTCAACAGCAAGGTTCCTATTTCATCAAATTAATCTACTGTCCTTAGACAGAGGCGTATATAATATTAAATCAAAAAGAATAGACACTACACTGCATATCAGCAAAAGATCTCAAGGCCGCCAGCTTTCACGGACTTGTCCCTTGCCATGTGACCCAACCCTGAAAAGAATCACTGCAGAGAAAATGTTTGTCTTTGAAATTTTCAGAGAAGAAACTTAGTGATTTTATTCATGTGAAAGAGTGTTTTTGGCAGAAGAGAACAGAGCCCTTTGTGTATGTTAACTGAAGAAAGCAATATGCTAATATCCAAGGTCTAATGCTTTATGATAATGTATGATCTTAAATTGTTGTTGAGTTTTATTCAAAATGGAAACCAGCTCCCTGCACTCAGGCAGCATGCAGTGCAGCCCTGTTCCTTAGATCATTGCCATTCTCTAGGATCCCACAACAGTTCACACACAACTATTTTCCATCTCATATTCATCGTCCTTAATTTCATACTCTTCTCAAAATCACCCAGCTTCATTAACTCTTTGGCAAATTTCTCAAGTGTACTACAAGAGACATCGTGTAAAAAATGCTGAACAGACAACAGTACTCTTGAATAGATAAAGTCTACAGGAATGACTCCATTTCAAAATTTAGGGCCTTTGAAAATATCCCAAAGCTCTGGAATCTCACTTCTGAGCCTCATACTGGAAGACCATCAACAAACCAAAATTAGTTACTGAGTACCCATGATGTACTAAGAATTTTCTTAGATACTGGGGATGATGATTTAAAGCATGCTTTCTTTCTGAACACTGGTGTAGCCAGGGTACAGAGAGTACAAAAATTACCACGAGACTAACAGAGAAAGCCTTGCTTTAAAGAGGTCTAGTGAGATGAAGCTCAGTGTAGAGCAGAGCACCTGGCTCAGTCTCCAGGAAAGAAAATTTTGTTTTTAGACAGGGTTTCCTTATATGGCCTAGGCGAGTATTTGAACTCTTGATTCTCTCTGCCTTTGCATCCAGAGGACTGAGATTACAATTGTGCGGCACCACGTCCAGGTCTATTGCTGATTCTTATCATTATGATATGTTGGTAAAGGAAAAGATATGTGGTCTTAAAAAATAAGGATGGTGAAGGAAATGCTTGACTTAGAAGATTATCTCTGCCTTTTATCTGTCCTCATATACACTGCTGTAACTTGAAAGGGAACTATTTCCCATAGGCTTACATATTTGAACACTTGGTCCCTAGCTGGAAGCAGCATTTAGAAAGGTGTGGAATCCACTAAGACATGGGGCTTTGCTGGAGGAAGTCACTGGGGGCAGGCCTTGAGGATTTATAGCTTGGCTCAACTTATAGCCTGGTTCATATTCTGCTGGTTGAGTATGGATGCAGTGTAACCAGCCATCCTCTTGGTCCATTACATGTTTAGCCACCAACGATGGACTTATGACCAAATGAACTATAAGGCCAAATGAATCCTTGCAACCTGAAGTTGCTTAAGGGAAAAAGCAACTAAGCAACTAAGACAAATACCTAGAGGACTGCTGCTTGTTTGCAGAAGTTCCCCCAGATGTCCTCTGCTAGCCTTTGCCTTTGGCACAATTCCACTGTAGTCTAATTCTGTGGCAAAGATTAATCCCATTTCAAAGTGGCAGAGCCTGCTCTCTGTAGGCAGTGAGTGACCACTTTCTACTTATGACACTTTTTCTTAGAAGTCTCAAAACCGACTATCTGAGAGGCCAGATGAGAGTGAAAAGGACTGGTGGACAGCAGACACTGGGGAAGCCACTTTGTGCCATCTGAGGGAGGCCATCCCTGCTTACTATGACAATAATCAGATCGCTTGAGTGGACTGTGGCTCAAGCAAAGTTATAAACAGAGAAGAGGTAGGCTCCTACCCCTACCCAGAAGTTAGGAAGAAAGGAGAGAGGGCTTCATTGCGTGTTGGTTTTTCACTAAGAGGCACTCACATGTGAACATAAGACAGCCATGGACAAGAAGAAGAATGAAGGAACGGAGGAAGAAAGGCTACATACTAGAGACCATAGAAATCCTAACTAAAAGGAGAAAGGGCTTGGGACAGAGGAGGACACTTACAAGGAGCTAGCACTGAGGAGACCGGCCCAGATTCACCCACCTCCTGCCTTCTTTCATCAATGCAGCCTTTCCTTATCACTGGATGGGACGCATGCTCACTCCAGTGACTTGTGATCTCAGGTGAGGGTCTGTTATAGCACTGCAGCTACCCCAGGTGTCCCAAGGATGCCTTCACTCCAGCTACCCCAGGAGTCACTGAGGATTCCCTGGTTATAGCCTTTGCATAGAAATACTCTTGAGGGGCTGGAGAGATGGCTCAACAGTTAAGAGAACTGACTGTTCTTCCAGAGGACCAGGGTTCAATTCCCAGCACCTACATGGCAGCTCACAACTGTCTGTAGTTCCAGTTCCCAGTTCCAGGCAAACACCAAGGCAAATCAATCAATCAATAAATAAATAATTTAAAAAAAGAAATACTTTGTGTCTTGAGACACAAAGACACCCTCTCAGACTGTTGAGTGAAAGGGGCCCCAGCAGTACTATTTGTTGGGAGGATGTTTGGGGAGAGCCATTACTGAGGACCTAACACTCATGGACATGAAAAGGACCAAGATGCTATGAAAACATTACATGAAATGACTGATATCGGAGCTGTCTGTTCTAACGGTGCACAAAGTCACAGTCAGCATAGTACTAAGAAGATGTGGGCTGACCTCACTCCTGCCACATCAGCTGGAATGACCTGAACAGCCACTCAGAGTCACCACAAGAGGCTGGAGATGTGACACAATCACTTGCTTTCCCCAACAGGAGTAGGACCACAATAACACAAGACTCAGATGATAGACATTATCTCTTGAGGGAGATTACATATGTCTTCAATAGACTTCTAATTTTTAAATATTGGCTAATGTTATAAAAAATTGACTGAAATACCAAATCTTAATTTTTTTTTTGGGGGGGGGAAGAAAGAAAAAGAAAAAACCTTTCATTACAGGCTTAAGTGGGAATTTAATATGTGTGTTGAACTGATAAGAAATTTGAATAGTTGCAGTGATGTGAGGCAATATGTACTGTATTGTTTCAAGGTAGAACTGAATAATTAATCACTTAATACATATCTGAAAAGTTTTGGGTTTATAATAAAGAAGTTCTGTGTTAAAGTATTAACTCATATTTTCACTTCAATCTTTAATGAAAAAAATTGGGGAGAATCTTTCCTTTATTATGTCCCACCTCCTGCCTCTCCTCCAGCTCAATATTGCTAATGTGTAGCTGAAGGATAAGATCACTAGACAACCTGGGACTCATTTCCGAGGCTGACATAGGCAAGCACCTACTGAGTTTTGTTCCTCTTGTAAATACAGCAATGCCCCGTTTACAGACATACCACAGCCTCATACTACACTTTTCCCCCTACAACCCTCATTCTTGTAATCAGGAATATGAATTCTCTCCAAGCCAACTATTAGACTGGTAGGTTAATTTGTTTAATAATTAATCAATCCACAAAATATTTACAGAGCAGCTACTATGCCTCAGACTCAAGGCTAGGTACTAAATTTAAAAAAGAAAAAGAAGAGAGAGAGTGTGTGTCAGTGTCTGAAACTAACAAATATCCCCCAAAATAATATTTTTCCCCCTGACTTTCTTCTTGGGCTCTTTGTTGAACATTCTATCTTCTCACGTTGTGCACATTTTTAAATTAATATTTGGCATCAAAAGCAAAGAACACAAAGGAAACAAAGGTAAATTCATCTTCATAAAATTAAGAATATCTGACCGGGACCTGTGCTCTCTGCGGCGTCCCAGCGCACTCTGGAGCAGGGGCAGCTGAACTCTGCACCTGGCCACACCCACAGCTCCTGCTGCTGCTGAGGGTATCTGCAAGGATCCCTACCGCGACCCCGAACTGAGTGAACTGAGCAAACCAACTGCAGGGGTCTCTGAGGGGCGGATTCGAACCCTGACCAGAGGTGA
>PVIH01021279.1:10794-30257 GCA_004025045.1 Sigmodon hispidus | reverse complement strand
TTGGTTTGCTCAGTTCAGTCAGTTCGGGGTCGCAGTAGGGATCCTTGCAGATACCCTCAACAGCAGCAGGAGCTGTGGGTGTGGCCAGGTGCAGAGTTCAGCTGCCCCCTGCTGCAGAGTGTGCTGGGACGCCACAGAGAGCACCGGTCCTCTGGTCAGGGTTCGAATCCGCCCCTCAGAGACCCCTGAAGTTAGTTTGCTCAGTTCACTCAGTTCGGGGTCGCAGTAGGGATCCTTGCAGATACCCTCAGCAGCAGCAGGAGCTGTAGGTGTGGCCAGGTGCAGAGTTCAGCTGCCCCCTGCTCCAGAGTGTGCTGGGACGCTGCAGAGAGCACCGGTCCCGGCGGCGGAACCGGAAGCAATGAGAGCTCAACTCTCCCTCCCAGGCCAGGTTACAGGCGCTGAGGCCTGCCGAACCCTCCTCACCTCTGGTCAGGGTTCGAATCCGCCCCTCAGAGACCCCTGCAGTTGGTTTGCTCAGTTCACTCAGTTCAGGGTTGCAGTAGGGATCCTTGCAGATACCCTCAGCAGCAGCAGGAGCTGTGGGCCTACACCCTTTTTCAAAGAGCACATCTCAAATCCAAGTAGTACCATTCAAGTGAGTCAATTGTCACATGTACTCAGTAATTAATGCAGTGAATAGTGCAGCTCGGAAGGGGTTTTCATCTCCCCCTTTACAAAAATTGTTTTGGGCGTGGCATTTTAATTTACTTTGAGTTATATGAAGGAATTTAAAACAAGTTCACTTTTCAATGAGTTTGAAAGTGTCCAAAGAGGAAAAAAATAGAGATTTTAGTCAAGATTACGTAAATAAAACACGACAGTATTTCTGCATATTTCTAAAATTTATTTTTAACATTATCAAACATTGTGAGATGTATTTCCAACAGGAAGGAGAAACCACACATGCCATTGAAAGTCAGCTTTGGGTGATGAAAAACAGAATGACATCTGACTTAAAATTTCTGGGGCCTTCTGAAGACTGAAAATCCTAAAAGCAGTGAAGAACAAGCGGTCTCTCTTCTGGTCTCTCCTTCCATTGCTATCCTCCTATCTGTGGAGTCAGATGAAAGAAAAGTGAGTAACTGGACATCAGGCAGCCACAACGACACCCAAAGCAGGAGACAGTAGTCAGCCCCATAGGTTTTCCACATCTGTGTGCTAAATTGCAACCAAGAGAGGACACGTTTTCCTTTTGTAGCTTGTATAAGGCTGCAATGTCACGGTGCTTATGCAACGGACAGGTTCAATCGTGTGATGACAGCAAGCTTGTCTCCTTTCCTAATGCCAAATTTTTCACTCAAAAGAGCATTTGGAGATTTTTTTTTAAAATCTGCCAACCTTTAAGATCTTGATTATAAAAAAATAGGAGGAAGACGTGAAGGTGAGGAAGGAAAGCAGGGATGGGAATCCGGAAGGAGGGGGAGAGAAATAGGGTTTTAGGAACTAAGTAACTGAAAAGACGAGGGCAGGAAAAACAAAAATTAAAAAATGAAGCTGGGCCTGGGTGTTTGTTTGCACTTGTAATCTCAGCACTTCAAATCTAAGATGCAAATACTTTTGTAAATTTGATACCAGCATGGCCTATATAGTGAATTTCAGGCTTTCCTAGCCTAAACAACAAGATCCTATCACAAAACACAGATATCTTAGTAAAAAGTAAATAGAAAAGAGTATAATTTTTTTTCTGATCACTTAAGTATAATTAGAAATAGGACAGAAAGTAAACTTTAATTACCACTTCAGTGATAATACTAAAATTAACTTATTTTCAAGATATAAAATTCACCAGTTAATATTTAGTTATTAGCCATGAAGCATGGTCCTGTCTGTGATCAATAGATTTTCTGTTTGTCAACAATAACAGTCTAAAAGGAATTGTCTTCTAGTCATTTACAGGAAATTGTACAATTGGCTATATAATGAAGGCCCAGCCAGTGCCTGGACCACGCTGCTTCTGTTCACTAAACAGATATTGGCCCAAGTAGAACACAACCACTAAGTCTGATGTAATAACCACTTGTTAATAGTCTTTAAAAAGAGATACTAAAGGGTTATACTATATATTTCACAACAAACTGCACTTACAAAATTAGTAGGAACTTTAATACTGTAACATTTCAAAAAGGACCAACTGAATTTATAACTAAATTTAAATTCATTTTTTCTCAGCTACTTTTGTAGAATTTTAAAAAATTATGATAAATGCAGAGATGGAGAGTAACACTCAAAGATGTGCACAGATACCTGGAGGTTCTGCAATAGGCTCCTGATAGATAAGGGTCCTTGCCAGCTTCTTTCGATGCTCTTTTTCCTTTTCCCTGTTTTTTTCCAGCCAAAATTCCAATGTTTCGGTACATTTCCTCAAAGTTATTGAAGTCATATTGACTTATGTCTAGAGTGAAGAGTAACAGTTTGAGAAGAGATGTGGAAAGATAACTCACCACATAAATAGTAGCAGCATCCTTGGGAAAAGCTGGGGATAGAAGCAATTACAAAAAGAATAGCTGGGTACCTTCTCTAGCCTTAACCTTTCAGAAATTTGATCACTTTCATGGCTATATTTCTTTCCTTTTCCCAAAGACAAACTATATGGTAAAGTAGATGTTTCCTCACCTCCCTATGGATTTCCTTTCCACAACGTGACCCTTAACTAGTTAATGACATTGAGGGGCCAATTCACCAAGAATCTCTCCACACAGAGGTCACAAGAGGGCCTTGAATCCCTGCAAACTAGAGTTGCACATGGTTTCCTGCAACTGCAGATGCATCATGTGGGTTCTGGGAATCAAACCCTGGTCCTTTGCAAGAGCAACAAATGCTCTTAACCACTGTGCTATTTCTCCAGCTCCTCCTTACAACTTTAAAAGGTCTAATTTGTTATCCAATACCAAGTGGCCAGCCCTGAAAACATACGTATACCTATATGAGTAACACTATAGGACTCAACAGTTCATTTACACACACACACACACACACACACACACACACACACACAGAGAGAGAGAGAGAGAGAGAGAGAGAGAGAAAGAGAGAGAGAGAGACAGAGACAGAGAGACAGAGAGAGAGAGACTAATAAAGGAGAGGGGTAGACATGAATTTGAGAGGGAGTAGGTGGGGGACTGGTGGTCATGGAATGAGTTGAAGGAGAGAGGGAGTAAAATTATGTCAATACAGTACTCATATACAAATTTATAATGTAATATTTTAACTAAACTTTTTAATTAAAAATGAAATTTTTAAAGGTCATGCACTCAAAGTGAGAAACATAGCTACTAGTTCATTCTCTTCATGCTTTCTTCACGTTTTATCCCTAGCAACCCCCAACCTCACCTTTTCCCCATGAACAGTAAACTATGGGCTCACAAGTTTAGAATTTCTAAGCTCTCTTGTCAATCACAAATTTTTAGAGGGAAGATGTTCTCTTGAAACTTTAAAGGTCCTTCTAGAACTTGGCGATGTAGCTTCAGGTTTAGAGGAAAGAAACTTCCAACACTATCTCATTCCTAAGTTAGAGCTGAACAGGGTCTGCAGATGGGATCTGCACCAAGGCTAGTGGCTCTCTGATACCCTCTCATATACTCTTTTCTGTATCCCTACTATTGTCCACCAGTTAGTGCCTTTCCAGCAAGCCATTGACCCTTTGGTTCCTTACCATATACATCTGAAAACAGTGTATCTATATCCTCTTCTTCCAATTCTTTCTCCTTTGTTAATGGTGCCACAGAATCCTTGGTGGTGAAAGCTTCATCCATTTGGTTTAATTTCTTGTCTTTGTTTAATTTCACTCGTTCGATGACTTCGGAAGCCTCTTTGGGCAGACCTATGCTCAGAGATATGTATATGAACAGGCCCAAGAGGAAGGCTTGAGTAAACTCTGGGGTAAAGGCCAGGCTAAAGGCCAAGATCAGGCCCAGAAATAGGCATGGAATTTTGCCTTCACCATTGCGGAAAGTAACCTTCATTTTTAACCTCTGGGACACCTGGAATAAATAAAATGTGATGTGGTAGACAAAGTGCAGAATAGAGTGGAAACATCCAAAACCATGAAAAGAAAGCCAACTGTGGGGAACTTAAAGTTGTCCTGTCATGTTCTGTCTTGATGCTGGGTTGTCTCCCTAGTCCAGTCTTCCTCCAAATAAACCCTCTTGATATCTGGCCAAGACCAATGAATGTCCACCTCATTCTTCCATGGGGTCTTTGTCAGAACATTAACTTCTATTGCAACTTGGCTTCCCAGAGTACCAATGCCATATGGCTCAACTCTTGGCTGGTGTTTCAGCATATCTTATTACTATCTCTAATTATTCTTCAACATTCACCAACTCATCTGACTATTTTTACCTCATATGGTCCAATTTCTGCCCTGGGGCAGGTATGACAGCAATAGGTAACTGCTGCAGTGGGGTTAGAACCACCAAGACCGAGGTTCTTTGAGAAAGTCAACAAGATAGATAAGCCCTTAGTCAAACTAATCAAAAAACAGAGAGAGAGAGTGTTCAAATCAACAAAATCAGAAATGAAAAGGAGGACATAACAACAGACCCCAGGAAATACAGAGAATTATCAGATTATATTTTGAAAATCTGTATTCCACAAAATTAGAAACCCTAGAAGAAATGGACAGCTTTCTGGAGAGGTACCATCTACCAAAATTAAATGAAGATCAGATTAACTACCTAAACAGGCCTATAACTCTTAAGGAAATTGAAGCTGTCATTAAAAACCTCCCCAAGACCAGGTGCTGGCTGCAGAGTCCCAACGCACTCTGTAGTAGGCACAGATAAAGTCTGCCTGTCACCATACCCACAGCTGCTGCTGGGGGAATTTGCACGGCTACCCACCTCGACCTCCAACTGAGCGAACAGATAACTTCTGGGGTCTCTGAAGGACAGACTCATACCCTGCCCAGAGAGGTGACAGCAGGCACACAAGCCCGAGTGCCACAACTGACCAGGAGCCATCTAATCATGAACCACTGAAGCCATGGGCAAACGTCAGTTCAAAAACTTACATAATAAGACAAAGAACAACAAGGTAACTCCAGAAGAAAGTGGCGATCTTACAAATACAGGACCTGAACTGAGCAATGAAGAGGAAACAGAAGGAAGTAACACCAAAAATTCCTTTTTGATGATCATCGAAGCTCTCAAAGAGGATAAGAAAAATAGCCTTAAAGATATAGAAGAAAATACAAACAAAAAATTGGAAGAGATGAACAAATCTATGAAAGGAACATGCCAGGAACTAAAAGCTGAAATAGAAGCAACAAAAAAAGCACAAAATGAGGCAAAGATGGAAATAGAAAACCTGAAGAAAAAAGCTGGAACCACTGATACAAGCATAACAAACAGAGTTCAAGAGATGGAAGATAGAATCTCTGAAGTGGAAGACTCAGTAGCTCAAATAGATATATCAGTCAAAGAAAATAGTAAAACTAAAAAAGCCATAACTCAAAATGTTCAGGAAATCTGGGACATCATGAAAAGACCTAATTTGAGAATAATAGTAATAGAAGAAGGAGAAGAATACCAGCTCAAAGGCACAGATAATGTTTTCAATAAAATCATAGAAGAAAACTTCCCTAACCTGAAGAAGGAAATACCTATAAAGATACAAGAAGCTTACAGAACACCAAATAGATATGACCCCCCAAAAAAGTCAGCACGCCACATTATAATCAAGCCACAAAACATAAAGAACAAAGAAAAAATTTTAAGAGCTGCAAAAGAAAAGGGCCAACTCACATAAAGGCAGACCCATCAGAATAATGCCTGACTATTCAATGGAAACGATGAAAGCTATAAGGGCTTGGTCAGAAGTTATACAGATGCTAAAACAGCATGGCTGCCAAACTAGAATACTATACCCTGCAAAATTATCAATCACCATAGATGGAGTAAACAAGGTATTCCAGGACAAAGTCAGACTGAAATAATATCTATCTACCAATCCAGCACTACAGAGAGTATTAGAGGGAAAACTCCAACCTAAGGACCCCAGATACACCCATGAAATAACAAACAATAAATCCACAGAAGAATACCCTAGAGAAAGGAAATACAAACAATTTACCACCAAAATGGCAGGAAATATGAATCAATGGTCACTAATTTCCCTTAATATCAATGGTCTCAACTCTCCTATAAAACATCACACACTAACAACCCATCCTTCTGTTGCCTACAAGAAACACACCTCAACCACAAAGACAGACACAGGCTTAGAATAAAGGATTGGGAAAAGATTTTCCAGTCAAATGGTCCTAAGAAACAAGCGGGGGTTGCAATCCTAATATCTAACAAAGTAGACTTTAAGCTAAAAGCAATTAAAAGGGACCAAGATGGTCACTACTTATTCATCACAAGAAAAATTGGTCAAGAGGAGATTTCAATCTTAAAAATTTATGCCCCTAATATAAGGGCACCTACTTATGTAAAGAAACACTGCTAAAGCTCAAATCCCACATCAATTCTTACAACCTAATAGTGGGAGACTTCAATACCCCACTTTTAACCCTGGATAGATCAACCAGACAGAGCCTCAACAGAGAAATAAGGAATCTAAACGAGGTTATGATGCAAATAGATTTAATAGATATCTACAGAAGTTTCCACCCAAAGGCAAAGGAATATACATATTTCTCAGCTCCTCATGGAACTTTCTTCAAAATTGAC
Organism: Sigmodon hispidus; assembly: GCA_004025045.1. Lineage (NCBI taxonomy): Eukaryota > Metazoa > Chordata > Mammalia > Rodentia > Cricetidae > Sigmodon > Sigmodon hispidus. The sequence continues at coordinate 23,580 of PVIH01021279.1, read as the reverse complement.
CACATAATTGGTCATAAAGCAAATATCAACAGATACAAAAAATTGGAAATAATTCCTTGTAACATATTGGACCACCAGGGCCTAAAGTTAAAGTTCAACAACATCAAAAATCAAAGAAAGCCTACCAACTCATGGAAACTAAACATCACTCAGCTGAACCATCTCTGGGTCAAGGAAGAAATTAAGAAAGAAATCAAAGTCTTCCTAGAATTTAATGAAAATGAATCCACAACGTATCCAAACTTGTGGGACACAATGAAAGCAGGAAAATTCATAGCACTAGATGCCTATATGAAAAACCTAGAGAAATCCCACACTAGAGACCTAACAGCTCAGCTGAAAGCTTTAGAACAATTAGAAGCGAATTCACCTAGAAGGAGTAGACGGCAGGAAATAATCAAACTTAGAGCTGAAATCAATACAATTGAAACAAAAAGAACAATACAAAGAACCAATGAATCTAAGAGTTGGTTCTTTGAGAAAGTCAACAAGATAGATAAGCCCTTGGCCAAACTAAACAAAAAACAGAGAGAGAGTGTGTTCAAATCAACAAAATCAGAAATTAAAAGGGGACATAACAACAGACCCCCAGGAATCCAGAGAATTATCAGATCATACCTTGAAATTCTGTATTCCACTAAAATGGAAAACCTAGAAGAAATAGACAACTCTCTGGACAGGTACCATCTACCAAAATTAAATGAAGAACAGATTAATTACCTAAACAGGCCTATAACCCTTAAGGAAATTGAAGCTGTCATTAAAAACCTCCCCCAAAATAAAAGCCCTGGTCCAGATGGTTTCAGTGCCGAATTCTACCAGACATTCAAAGAAGAATTACTACTGTTACTCCTCAAACTATTTCACACAATAGAAACTGAAGGAATATTGCCAAATTCCTTTTATGAAGCTACAATTACCCTAATACCCAAGCCACTCAAAGACACAACAAAGAAGGTGAATTACAGACCAATTTCCCTCATGAATATTGATGCGAAAATTGTCAACAAAATTTTGGCAAACTGTATACAACAATGCATAAAAGATATCTTCCACCATGACCAAGTAGGCTTCATCCCAGAAATGCAGGTCTGGTTCAACATACGAAAAACTGTAAATGTTATCCATCATATAAACAAACTAAAGGAGCAAAACCACATGATCATATCCTTAGATGCTGAAAAAGCCTATGACAAAATCCAACACTCCTTTATGATTAAAGCCCTGGAGAGATCAGGAATACAGGGAGAATACCTAAATATAATAAAGGCGATTTACAAGAAGCCGACAGCCAGTATCAAACTTAATGGAGAAAAACTCAAAGAAATCCCACTAAAGTCAAGAACTAGACAAGGATATCCTCTCTCCCCTTATCTATTCAATATAGTTCTCAAAATTTTAGCTAAAGCAATAAGGGAATGAAAAGAGATTAAGGGGAAACAATTTGGAAAAGAAGAAGTGAAGCTATCTCTATTTGAAGATGATATGATTGTATATATAAGTGACCCACAAAATTCTTCCAAGGAACTTCTACAGCTGATAAACACCTTCAGCAATGTAGCAGGATACAAGATTAACTCAAACAAATCAGTAGCCCTTCTATACACTAAAGATAGAAGAGCTGAAAAAGAAATAAGGGAAACATTACCCTTCATAAGAGCTGCAAATAGTATTAAATACCTTAGAGTAACTATAACCAAAGAAGTAACAGATCCATTTGACAAAAGTTTTAAATCACTGAAGAAAGAAATTGAAGAGGATATCAGAAAATGGAAAGCTCTCTCATGTTCCTGGATAGGTAGGATCAACATAGTAAAAATGGCAATTCTACCAAAGGCAATCTACAAATTCAATGCACTGCCCATCAAAATCCCAACACAATATTTTTTGGACCTTGAAAGAACAATACTCAATTTCAGTTTTAATAACAGGAAAGCCAGGATTGCCAAAACAATTTCGCTCAACAAAATAACCTCAGGAGGTATCACCATCCCTGACTTCAAATTATACTATAGAGCTACAGTAATAAAAACAGCCTGGTACTGGCATAAAAACAGACTTGTGGACCAATGGAATAGAATTGAGGATCCAGACATTAACCCAAAAACCTATGAACACCTGATCTTTGACAAAGAGGCCCAAAACTTTCAATGGAAAAAAGATAGTATATTTAACAAATGGTGTTGGCATAGCTGGATGGAAGTATGTAGAAAAATGCAAATAGATCTGAGCCTGTCACCCTGCACAAAACTCAAATCCAAGTGGATCAAAGACCTCAACTTAAACCCAGCCACTTTGAACTTGATAGAAAAGAAAGTGGGAAATACACTTCTACAAATTGGCACAGGCGACCACTTCCTAAATAAAACACCAGTGGCACAGACAATAAGACCAACAATCAATAAGTGGGATCTCCTGAAGCTAGGAAGCTTCTGCAAAGCCAAGGACACTGTCAATAGGACAAAACGACAGCCTACAGAATGGGAAAAGATTTTCACCAACCCTACAAGTGATAGAGGACTGATCTCTAAGATATATAAAGAGCTCACAATCTAGAGTCCAAAACCTTGAATAACCCAATCAAAAAATGGGTTACAGATCTAAAAAGGGAATTCTCAGCAGAGGAGCTACGAATGGCTGAAAGGCACCTGAAAAAGTGCTCTTCATCTTTAGTCATCAGAGAAATGCAAATCAAAACAACTTTGAAATATCACCTAACTCCTGTTAGATTGGCTAAGATAAAAGGCACAGATGATAGCCTATGGGAGAGGATGTGGAGCAAGGGGAACACTCCTCCATTGTTGGTGGGAGTGTAAGCTTGTTCAGCCACTTTGGAATGCAATGTGGCGGTTTCTCAGAAAATTGAGAATAAATCTCCCCAAGGACTCGGCAATACCACTTCTGGGTGTATACTCGAAAGAGGCACATTCACACTCCAAAGGTATTAGCTCAACTATGTTCATAGCAGCATTATTTGTAATAGCAAGAACCTGGAAACAACCTAGATGTCCCTCAACTGAAGAATGGATTAACAAACTGTGGTTCATCTACACAATGGAATACTACTCGGCATTAAGAAAAAGTGATATCCTAAAATTCGCAGGCAAATGGATGGATTTGGAGAATATCCTCCTGAGTGAGGTATCACAATCTCAGAAAGATAAGCAGGGGATGTACTCACTCATTAGTGGTCTCTAAACAAAGAAACAAACAAGAAGAAACCAAAGCATGCCTAAGCTGCAAACCACAACCACTGAACAGCTTGGGATCAGAAACACCCTGGACTGACCCTTTAGATCCCACTCCAACTATAGGAATATCTGACTCACTCTTGAGGGAGGGGCGACAAAACTGGATTTGCCAGGAGTGGAGGCTGAACTAAGCATTATTGGTTCAGTGGGACCATAGGACTGTCTGCTCCCTGCCCAGGGAGGGGATGGGGAGTTGCAGAGAAGAAAAATGACCTGATGAGGCGGGAGGGGGAAGAGACCTTGAATGAGGATATACAGGGATGGAAAAAAAATTCAGAGGGAAAGCTGAACACATAGTAAATATATGTGTAGCAATCTTATTTGCATTATCACCCTTGATAAGTCATGCTTATGATTATTATCTTCTTTATAGTTATTTTTAACTTATCAGCATTTTGAATTCATTTTACTGTTTTTCTTGATAAATACAAAACAAATAAAGAAGAAAAAGAAAAAGAAAAAAGATGGCTTCCAAGGAGTTACAGAGAACATTCATCAGGCCCAACCAGATAAAACAGGCTTCTGGATTTGTGACTTTCTGCCTTGGAAACTGTGAGTCATTGAATGTCTGTTACTGAAGATATGAAGGCTATGATTATGTTATGATGGACTGCACTGATGATCACATATCCATAGTCACAATAAATAATCTGAAAATAATAAGATATTTATTTTAAATTATTCTACATTTATAAATAGTACCTTGCCTCATGTTCATAATTACAGTAGAAGTAGTAGCAGTTTTTAAACATTATTCTAAACACCATAATGTCATAAACTGAGTCATTATCTCTATTTTACAAACAAGAACTGAAGCCAAAGCCTTATTAGAAATTTATGCAAAATATTCTAACTACTCTAACAAATTGAGCAACAAAATAACTTGTTTATAAATCATGTTATTTTTCTGAAGACAAGAAAGTGAATTTCTGCATTTTTTTATACTTGAAAGGTTTTTTTTTCAAATTGTAAAAAAATTATGTTCTACAGTAGATTTGGTGTCATTATTTATTTTGTAGTATGTTGCTAACTTCAAATAAAATGATGAATATTCCTCTGAATGTCAAAAAAAAAAAAAGAACCATCAAGACCATTAATTTAAAACAATTACTCTAGTGCCTGCCAATGTTAAGCTGGCTACAGGTGGCGAGATCCCATGGGTGATGTGAGAATTGAGAGCTGAGATAAGAAGAGGAACTGAGTAGAGGGATGGTATCTGAGGTGAAAAGAAAAGCTGAAGTCAAGGCTGAAGGCTCAGGTTAGGGGTCGGGGCTGAGGTGAACGAATATGGGTGGAGAAGCAGAGTAGAGGTTGAGCCAATGGGGCTGAAGCAAAGAACGAGGCTGAAGTGAAAGAATGTGATGAAACAAGAGGAGTTGGGGTGAAGGGGAAGCTAAAGTGAGAGGACGTCTGAGGAGAGGAATGAGAGCAAAGTGGAGACCTAAGGACAGAGGTGAAGCGTGGGGCTGTGTTGTGAGGGGTGTCTGGAAAAAGTGGGACGAGATTGGGTGAGGACTGAGGTTCCTGGGAAGCTGAGATGAGGAGTGGAGGTTGGCATGAGAGGTATGGAGTAACATGAAGGGGTGGGAAATGAGGTGGTGGGGCTGAAGTGAAGTTCAGGGGTCAAGATGAGTAGTGAGAGCTGATGTGAAGGGCCTGAAGAGAGGCTAGAGCTAGGATTGAAGTGGGAGAGGGGCAAAATCGAGAGCTGGGGGCGGAGGTGAGGAGGTTGCTGAAGTGAAAATTACTGATGAGTGATGAAATCTATGAAGGTTAAGGGGCTGAAGTGAGAGGTAGGCTGAGAAGTAAGAGCTAAGGGGAGGGGGGCGAGGGGAGAAAGAGTTGAAGGGCTGAGGTAAGAGGTGGGTGTTTAAGTAATGATTGGGGGATAAGGAGAGATGGGGCCTGAAGGGGCTGAGGTAGGGGCTGAGGTAAGAAGTAGGGGGCTAAGGTAATGGCGAGGATTTCCGAGGAGTAAATAGTTCGGAGGAGATAACCTATAGGTTAAAATTCGAATTTAGTGTCACCTGAGAAGTTCCACAGGAAGACAGGTGTACTGTCTCAGGAACCCGAAAGCTCAGACTTCTTTCCACAAATGGAAGCAGAAGGGAAAGATAAGTCTCTGGCAGACTGTAGGGGGCAGTGTTACCAAGAATCAGCCAAGAGCCACTTCCCCTCCCCTTTGTACAGCAAAGTCTACACTGATTTGCTGAAAATTCAAGTGATGTGTCCATCATCCAATGAATGATCAGCCCGCCCATTGTGTAATTATTACGAATTTCTCACTTTTATTCCAGGTTCTGTTACCAAGGCTATCTTTTAGGTTCAAACACATACCACCATTTTGATTTTATATGTATCCCCGATAGTATAGGGAGCCAATATAGACTTGATCCTGTCTAGTAATTCATCCCCAATAGTATAGGGAGCCAGTATAGACTTGATCCTGTCCAGTAATTCATCAGTTTTCACCTGGTATTGGTTCTGGCAAACAGAATCATCTTAAAAGGGCAAAGAATGCCAATCAAATTTCAGCAATAGTAAAAAGCTCTCAAGAAGATTGTGAGTTTGCTTGATTTAACGAGACTAAATTTACTTTTAAAGATTCTGGGGAGATGATTTACTGACTGAAATTCTTGGTGCCCAAACACGGGGACTGAGTTTGGATAGAAACACCAACTAGGTGGTAGCATGTGTTTGTAACCACAGCACTAGGGGAGAGCCAGAGTATTCCCAGGGACTACTTACACTTGTCTGTACAGAGTTGAAAGGAGTTTAGTTAGACTTCAGTATTTCCTAATCACATGGAACCATAAGTTTCTATCCTGGTAAATTTATAAAGCCTTTTCAATCAATTCAGTCAGACAGGAAGATAGAAGTAGATAAATTTAAGAATTTGTTGAAAATGCTACCTAGTTTGATTTGATTTTGTAAGCTGGCTAATGTTTGTATTACATAATTTTTTATTTTCATATTGCACAAATCAAACAACTCTGCCTTTTTCACGATAATAAAAATAACCTTTATGCTAAGCTTGAAAGTATTTTATCATCCAGTGAAATTTCAATATATGTTCCTTTTGATGGTTTTCTATTTTGTTTTGGTTTTTGTTTTCTTTCTTTCTTTTTTTTTTTTTTGAGACAGGGTTTTTCTGTGTAGCTCTTGCTGTCCAGGAACTAGCACTGCAGACCAGGCTGGCCTCAAACTCACAGAGATCCACCTCTTTCTGCCTCCTGAGTACTGAGATTACTATATACTACCACTGCCAGGCTTTGGTGACCTACTGAATGCTTACGTTTTACTCTGATTTATAGTGGGAAATTAAAATTTCAGTTGTTTTCACATCACATTTTCCTTTTCTCTTCTCTTACCTCCCATGAGATCTCTCCATCTTTCCCTTTCTATTTTATGACCTGCACAAGTGTATACACACACACTAATCTAAATTGTGAGTATAAGAGAAAATGTGGTGTTAGTTTTTCTAAATTTTGTTTGATATGATAATATACAGTCCCTTCCATTTTCCTGCTAATGCCACAATTTCAATTTTAAATGTTTGATTATATATTTATTTATTTATTGTGTGCACAAGTATGGGTGTGAATGTGAATGGAGTAGGGAGATCTATGGCCTGTGTGTGGAAGCCAGAGGACAACTTTAAGAAGTGATTTGGCTCCTTCCTTTATTGTAGTCAAAAGTTTCTGGCCTGTCCTGGTCTATGGTCCAGAGAAATCTTTCTCACCCATTCAGTCCACAGCCACTTATAAAATAATTATTCACAGGCTTATATTAAATTACAAACTGTGGTTTATGGCTCAGGCTCATTACCAACTAGCTCTTACAACTTAACCCATTTTTATTAATCTATGTATTGTTCTATGGCTCCATGGTTTTTTGTGTGTCTCATTACATCTTACTTCCTTGGGCAACAGTTTGCAGCATCTCCTTGACTCTGCCCTCCTTCCTCTTTTATCTATGCCTGGTTTTCCTGCCTCCAAGCTGCATTGCCATAGGTTAAAACAGCCTCTTTATTAACAAATGGTAACAGAGTATATCCACAGCATACAGAAAAAACATCCTCCATCACATTATGTGAGCCCCAGGGATCAAACTCAGGTCCTTAGGCCTGGTAGCAGTAGCCCCTACACATAGAACTTTTACTTTTTAATAAAGTAAAAATGTTTCAGTGACTATTGATTGTGTGTTGATGATGTATTCATGCTTTCAAAAGCTGTGTTGGTTCCATTTCTTAGCTAATTTAAGTAGTGCAGGAATAAAATGTATGTGTATGCATTTCTGTGACATGTTAATGAGAATTCTTCTTTAGGATGAAGTGTAGCTGCTTCATATGTTAGTTTCAGTATTTTGTTTTGCTTTTAAAAAACCATTCAGACTTATTTCCACAGTGATCATACCAGTTTACATCACCCTCAGCACAAGATAAGACTTCATCTTTTTCTTTATCTCCATCAGCATCACCATTTTTCTTTTCTTAAACTTTTTATTATTTGTGGATTTCACGCCAAGCATTCTGATCCCTCTTATCTCTCTATCCCCTTATATCTGCCCTCTGCCCTTGCAACCTTCTCCACAAAGCAAAACAAAGTTTAAAAGAAAAACCAACCAACCAACAAAACAAAACAAAAAGGGAAAAGAAGCTTGTGGATGGACTTCTTGTTGGATATCTTGCTGTATCCTGTGTCATGGAGATCCTGCTGTTTTGGATCTTGCAGGTTCATCCACCTCACGTGCTCCAACAGTTCATAGATGCAGTAGATGTTGGGGTGGGCCATCTTATACGCCTGGTTCTGGGCTTAGGTAGTAGATGGGTTGGTCAATCTTCCAGTTTTTCCTCACTGTCACTATCTGGGCAAGCTCTTCACCATTGCCCAAGCTAGCTCACTCAAGGGAGCCTAAGATGAGGAGCAGGGGTCAGTTTTCTGGATCTTATGTCTTCAGATCTAAGTTACCCACACTCACACCACCAGGGCTAGCTCTACTGTTTTGCCCAGGCAAGATGTAGGTCCCTCTCTGCTGATTACTGTAAGGAGCATATGATGAGGAGATGTTAGTTCTCGTGCTCTCACTCCCTCAAGGTCAGCTCAACTGTGTCCCTGACCACAGAGTCAGTTCTAGTGTGCTGCCCAGGTGAGGGCATGCTTGTGGTGTAGGGTACAGCCATCTTTTCCTAGTGTGGGCATGCACTCTACCCTAAGAAGCTGGACCAAGCTCTCCTGCTGCAGTATCCAGTGAGAGGCAGTACCAGCCATTCTAGGCAGGGGAAGAGTGGGGCAGACAGAAAGTGTGGGCAGGGCTACCAGACTAACAAAACTCTGGGAGTAGGAAGAACAGAGTAGAGATGCCACAGAAGAGCCAAAGTTGCCCTGGAGACATCATGATAAGATGGCAGCTGACTCATAGGAAAGAAGTGGAAATGCTGTTCTGAGAAAAGGTACCGAGCTGCGAGGCTAAACAACATAAGAATCATGGGTTAGTTTAAGAATAAAGAGTTAGCAATTTATATGCCTGGGCCCTATGTCAATCAGCATAAAATTAATACAAGCATCTGTGTGTTTTTGTGGGACTGCTAGTGATTCTGTGGGTCTGCGGGTCCGGGCCACAGGACAAGGTCCGAAAGTCTGGGCCAGAAACTTACTGCTATAAATTAATGACCCAATTCCCCAAAATTTATCTCCTAAAGGGGCCAACTTGGATACCATGACTCTGGTGAAATTATTAATACATCTTCCCCTGTGTTCAATAAACCCTCAATAACAACATCATTTATTTGTACTTTTAACTTTGTCTTTTATTCATTAATAGAAGCTTGCCAAAATATTTGCTTTATATTTCTTAGTCTGGACTATACTTTCTATCTGCCTTTGGCCAATTAGCATCTTTATTAAACTAGTAGGCAGGACAGATATTTAAAATGTAATAACATAATCCCAATACAGACTGTCCTATAGCTGAACAGAATAAAGTTAGGAGGGAAAGTTGAATTCAAAATTCTGGGAAGAAGGGATAAGTCAGGAGTCACCAGCCAGATGCAAAGGGAGCAGGAGATCAAAATGTCAGGCTAATAAAGATATTGTCATGTGGCAGAGCATAAATAAGAAATATAGGTTAACTTAAAATGTAAGAGTTAGTTATTAACAAGCTTGAACTATTGGCCAAGCATTTGTAATTAATATTAAGCCACTGAGTGATTATTTGAGAGTGGCTGTGGGACAGGAAAACTCTACTTACAAGTGTCACTCATCCACCATCCATTGTAGACCCACATGAGACCTAAAAAAGCTTTTAAAAGGTTCTAAACACACAAAATAGAGCCAAGTGAAACTTCATAGTTTTATGGTCTCACACCAGCTGCAGTGCAGAGATACATCTCCTGTCAGCTGCCTGTGAGATGGAGCTAGCTGCCAACCGCCAGCCAACCAACTGCCATGAGCTAAGCAGCATGGGTTCTCAAAGTCTCTCTCATGAGTGCAGTACAGAGAGATTTCTCCCAGCAGTTACCTACAGGCTTAAGCTGCCAACACAGGCTCCACCAGCACACTGCATGGAAGGTTTAGGGTTTTTGCTCATACAGAGAGAAAAAGTTGCAGATACACGGTAAAGACAGAATCAGACAGAAAAACAGCTCTAAATAGGTTACAGTGTGTTTGAAAATATATGTAGGCTTAGTTAGGAGAAAGAAGAAATATGGTACAACCTGTGGTTCTCTGCCCCCCACTCATTGCTTCCCCAGTTGCAGACCAGCAGGGAAGATTCCTGATGGGCTCTCCCAAGTCTGTGTCTTAGGGAGCAACTCTTGTGATGGAGCTCTCCCAAGGGTGTGTGTCAGGGAGCATCTCTTGTGATGAAACTCTCCAGAGGCTGTGTCTCAGGAAGCAGCTGAGGTTGGGGGCATGGGTTATTTGGGGAAATGTATTAAGTCTTATTGGGTATGAGGTTCAATGGGGGTGGTGTAGATAGTCAGGCTTGCAGACAGGGGTCCTTCTTGCTTACCTGCTGCTGGAGCTGAGATGGGTTAGGGGACATGTTTTGTACCCTGTTGCCCAGACCTGGGGGCTGTTCTAGTTTGCCTGGCTGGCTAGCTGGGAGGAATGTAACTCACCTCTTCTGATGGGGCTCTCCAGAAGCTGTATCTCAGGAAGCAGCTAGGTTTGGGGAATGGGTGATTCTGGGAAATGAATTGAGGTTTATGGGGTTGAGGGTCCAATGAGAGGTGCAGGCAGTCAGGCTTTCAGGCAGGAGTCCTGCTTGCTTGCCTGCATCTGGAGCTGAGATGGGTTAGGGGGGCACAATTTGTGTTCTGTTGCCCAGACCAGGAGGCTATCCTAGCTTGCCTGGCTGACTGGCTGGAAGGAGGGTAACTCACCTCTTTTGCTGAGGCTCTCCTGAAGCTATGTCTTGGGAAGCAGCTGAGATTGGTGTATGGGTGGTTTGGGGAAATTGATTGAGGCTTATAAGGTATAGGGTCTGATGAGAGGTGTAGATAGTCAGGCTTGCAGGCAGGGGTCCTGCTTTCTTGCCTGCTGCTGGAGCTGAGATGGGTTAGGGGACATGTTTTTTACCCTGTTGCTTATACCTGAGGGCTATCCTAGTTGGCCTGGCTGGCTAGCTGGGATGAGAGTAACCTATGCATTAAAATTTTAAGTGATTTACATAAACATAATACCTTAAACAAGAGTAAAAATATACATACAATATAACAAAATTGACCTTAAGTTTGTATCAATAAACCAAAATTTCTATTAATATAAAGTATTTAAAACAAGTAGTTGCTCTTTAAAAGTAGATTTAGTAACTCACATTTTAAATCATATCATATCTATATTCACTTTTATTCTTTAGAAAGAGATTGACTATGACCAGTAACTAAACTCTCTAAACAAAAATAAACATTCATAATCTATTTTGAGGGAATCTGGGCATAGTTTTCTAGGCTACTTCCTGCTGATTGAGAGTGTTGGTAATCTTTGAGGAACTCTGATGCTGGATCATCTTACTCAGCAGCCTTGAAGCTAATGTGGATGTTGGATCATCTGTGCCATCTCTTCTCATCTGAGATCTTTCAGGGTATCTTCCTCAATTAAACTATATTAGCCTGGGAGCAATCCATAGGTTTTCATATTCTGTGGAAACAAAAGCAGAACCTCTTTCCCAAGGCAACATATCCTTAGACTCAAATTTCAAAGTCGAAATACATTTAAAATATATGTGCTGGTTTAACTTAGCAGCCTTTACAATAAAAATGACTGTGCAGTTTTCTCATTAACAGTTAAAAATTAAAGAAAACACAAAAGTATGTATAATCAAGACTCTTAGTACATTTTCCATCTTGACATGGCTATTTTATTATATTATTTTTGCTGTGTATTTTAAGATATGGTTATATATATGTGTATATAAAGATATCTTTATATAGTTGCCTATACTCCTTTCCCTCTTCCTTCCAAGTCTATGTACATTTTTATACAAATTGCAATCCATTTAGAGTTTTGCTCCATCTGAATCTGTTTTATTGTATATATTTAATCATTTTTTTAATCAGGGGAGTTTGTAAGTTGCTAAACTGTGTTTAGGATCCTTTGCTGCTGGCTCTGCCCTGGTTGACTTTTCAACATGGCCAAGGTACCAATGAGTCATGCTTACCTCCCCAATTATGGGAAGCAGTATTAAGTATCATGGAGCTATGCTTTTAAGCCCATGAATGTTCTCCCAAACCTGTAAGCAGTGACTGAGAAAAGCCTCTTAGTACTGTGGCCCATAAGAGAGATTGCAGAAATCAGCCATGCAGCTTAGTTTCTGGGAGTCTCTGCCATGATGCTGGCATAAGACTGTGAGACTAAGAAGCCCAGTGTAGATTCTGTACATTCAGAATCTTTAAAAAAAATTTTAGTGCACAATAGTGGACGCCATTTATAGCCTGACACTAAGCTGTCTTGCCATAGGCTGTTGTAAAAAGTTTCCCAGCCCATTTGGGCTGGAGGTTTGTACCTGGTCTGCAGCGGCTTTTGTTCCCCAAAGAAATGAATCAGACACTTATGTTAACTTCATACTGTTTGGCCCATATCTCATGCACATTACTAGCTAGCTCTTTTATCTTTTTTTTTTTTTGCTGTTTCAAAAAGCTTTATTTTTGCTTGATCCAAGACTTGGGAGGGGCTCCAGGGCGGTTACAAAGCTGCCTAGTGGCTGAGAGGTTCAGGTGAAGGTCTTGAGGCTGGCTGGTGCAGAGCAGAGGGAGCCCCTTGGAAGGCAAGGCCTCCTAGTCATGCTTGAGAGTGAGTCTCTCAAAGAGATACTCTCCCAGAGATGACTGGGGCACACCAGTCTGAGCTGGCTGGGGGCCGGTCACCCTGCGGAGGTTGGTCAGGTGGTTGCCCATCTTCTTGATGAGCTTCACCTCCTCATCCAGGAAGTGATTTTCCAAGAAATCACAGAGGTGAGGATCTGTGCGAGCAGAACCCAGGGAATGAAGATCCAAGAGGGCCTGGTTCAGGTTCTTCTCCAGGGCCAAGGCAGC